>RDSH01000012.1:0-183527 GCA_009428295.1 Tilletia walkeri
CCCTAACCCTAACCCTAACCCTAACCCTAACCCTAACCCTAACCCTAACCCTAAACCCTAACCCTAACCCTAACCCTAACCTTAACTTTGGCTGAAACCTGAAACCTGAACTTTGAACTTTAGCTTGGTTGAGGCCAGCCTCCAGCAGCCCAGTCTCAGCCAGCTGTCAGGTAATAGAAATTAGAAATACCCAATCTCAGCTCGGCGAAACCGAGTTCGAAAACTTAAAGTGTAAAAGACCAAGGATCGGAGGTCAAATCTCATGGGTTTTATATGTCAATATGTAATATGTCACACAAACGTTACCTAGGCTAAAGTGAAGGTGCAAGCTGTAACTGCGCACGATTCAGGGTGGCCCGCCCTCCGTCGCCTGCTCCGCCAGTTGTCACGGTGACAACTGACAGCTATGAAGATATGAAAATGAAAGGCTGAGGAGTGACTTACGAGGAGTAAGCTGTGGCTACGCACGACTGAGGATGGCGCGCCACCCTTCGCCTGCTCCGCCAATGAAAAGTTGAGGAGTGACGACTGACGAATGAGAAGTGAGCTGTGGCTACGCCCGACAAGGTAGCGCGCCGCCCTCCGCCTGCTTCGCCAGTCGTTGATCGTTCTCGTCCCGGTGACCACTGTCCACTGGGAACTGACCACTGACAGCTATGAAGATGAAGAGCTGAGGAGTGAGGAGTGAGTAGTGAAGACTGACTATTCAAATTTAAGCTGTAGCTACGCACGACTCAGAGTCGCCCGTGGCGCGCCACCCTTCGCGGCTTCGCCTGCTTCGCCAGCAGTGAGAACTGAGGCGTCTGACGTTTGTGATGCTAAGGGTTGCGGCCTGAGTGTCCGAGGCGGACCTTGGAGCCTTTTTCGAAATGGAAACGTGCTTACGTAAGGACTAAGGTGGACAAAACTTCGGAGATGTCAAACCACTGACTCTCCGAGCAAATTCAACCAAATTTCTCCAAAAGATGTAAGCTGCGAATTGCGATTTGGACAAGAGTCTTCTAAGTCACCGTGATGTCAGAATTCAGATGTGTTGTCTTGTTGGTTACTGACTTACTGTCTACTGAGCTCCCTCTGACGTCGGGGAGTGGAAATCGAAAAAAGCTTACGGCCGTAAGCCGAGACGGGCCCTAGAAACCCCATAGGCCATAACTAAAATTAAGAGAAAAACATAAGTGTTCGGAGAATCTCTCTCTAACCGGGAGCCGGAAGTTCTGCCGCCCGCTCAGCCAAAAGCCCGGAATCCAGAATTTCTCCTCGGCTTCTGACGTTTTTCCGGCGATTTCTAATGCCAGCGGAAATTCCCCGTTCGATGCCGAACACTGAGGACTAAACCCTTTCCCCGGGAATTTACAACACCCGATACCCGCTCCGGCTTCAGGAATTCAGGCTCCTCCAGGCTCCAGGACTTTTTTGATTTTTTAAAAAGAATGATTTTTTAGGGAAAAAAAAAAAAAAAAAAAAAAAAAACTTCGACAATTGAAAGCAACTGAGTCATGAGTGGTAATAAGTGGTGAGTACACAAATGCTCACTATGTACTCACTCCCGTGCACCGCTGGAAGCTATGATACTCGATACTCTACATATGCCTTTCATCCCGGCCGGCCTGCGTTTCCCTTCGCCTCGCTGACCCGCTCACTCCACACTTGTCATGAACTCAATCGAAAGCCCCGGAGGGCTGAAGCTCTTATATGCAGTATCCGCCAGGCGCCAGCCAGCTTTGAGCTATCGTCCGTGTGTTTTCTGAGGGAGACCTTATGTATCTCATGTCGTTCTCGATCGCAACGGGACAAAGCTGGCAAGGGGAACAAGAGGTGAAGCGGTGAAGTCCAAAATAGGTACATGAAATGAGAGGTGAGGCGGTGTTCGGTGGAGTCCAAAAGAAGGACATGCCGCGAGAAACCTTACGCCGCTGTGGGAGGGAAAGGAGGAGGGTCTCAAAGGTATAAAGAGGTCAGCTGCGCGGTGTGCGCCCTCAGACAGCTTCTTCTCTCTGTGTATTTTTTGTCCCGTCAACAGGCCCGGCCGCGCTTGACCCACTCGCTCTGCGTGGCGCGCCCCGTTCTAGGTGGGGCGTGGGTGCGTAGAAACTCCACGCGCGGGTTCTGTTGACGGGTTGTTTTTTTGAGCGATCCCCTCCAGGCCCGCGAGGGGAAGTCCGAGGAAATGGCTCCACTCAAGGACAGGGTACATCTGCCGATCGCCTGGGGTCAGGCGGTCCAACCCTCTACGGAGCACCTTGTCCGCAGGAGTCATTGGAAGCAGAAGACCCGTGCTTCCAGGTTCGTCCGTTCGGTCTACATCCTGTTTGTTCTTCGCCGTCTTGCTTATGTATCAGTACGAATATCAATTGCTCGTTCCCGCCTATGTCTCCAACGTGCTTGTGCTGCTTGATCCCGACTTGTGATAGGAATCGCGATCTGCAATATCTACCACCAGAAAGGCAAGAGGGAGGGAGGAACAGTAGAGAGGGTCAAGGGACGAGAAGTGTTAGCCAGTGTGTGTTGAGTCAGGTTGCGATCGTCCAAAGAGAGAGACAGCTGCTTTTTCAGACAGGATTGAGTGCGAGGGATGCCGCCGCTACAGGGCGTCAATGACTGAGAATTGCTTAGGACATGGAGGGCAATGAGAACTGGAACACAGAACATGGATGGGGGTGAGGGGGAAGGGGATAAGTGCACAGAGTGGGAGAGAGAGTGGGAGGGAGGGGAGACAGGAACACAGAGAGAAGCCAAAGCACGTCTATTGCTTGGACTTGAAGGCCTCGATCTTCTGTGCGATGTTCTCCTTGCGTTGCTGGTAGGTGAGCTTCTTGGCCTTGTACTGCTTGCTCTCGGAAGCCCAGTCCTTGGACTTGTCGGAGGGAGTGAAAGAGGGGTCCTCACGGATGGCGGCGTGTGCCTTCTCGTAGATCTCCTCCATGTCCTCAGATCCGATGTCGTCGGCAAGGTAGCGGGCGAAGTGCTTCTTGAATCGCTCGTCGTCCTCCTCCTCGAGAGACTCCATGAACTCGGCGACGTGGCCACCGAAGATGTATGAGCGGAGAGTGTCAGCGTCGAGCTCCTTGGCTTCGGGGTCGTAGCCGGGGAATCGCTTCTCGGAGTGGGGGATGAAGATACCGCCGTCGGAGGCACCCTTGAGGGCACCGAAGACACGGGAACCGGTGGAAGTGCGCTTGAGACCGACGTCAAGGTAGCACTTGAATGGCCGGGGCTCGTCGTCACCCTCGAGGGCCTCAACCTCAGCCATGGCACCATCGGGCTCAGTGACACCCTCGTACTTGTCAGCAAGGTTGAGCTTGGTGAGAGCACGGCGGGCGGCGAGGAGACCGGTTGCGTATGCGGCGGGCCAGTTGGAGAGACCGTACTTGATGCCGTAGCGGGGGAGCTCCCGGGACGAAGCCTGGGTGAGGACGATGTCGCCGACGATCTTGGCGTGCACAACCTGGACGGTGATGAATCGGTTGCTGAAGCGGACGACGAGACGGTACTTGGGGGCGGCGTACTTGTTCTTGGCCTGGGAGATCAGACGCTTACGGGCGTAGTAGTCGGTGCGACCCTCACTGTATGCGCAGAACACAAGAGAGAGAGAGAGATTGAGTCAGCGCTTCGAGAGTCATGTGTGCGCATGTATTGCAGATGGATATACGCACCGACGTCTGCGGTACTTGGTCTGGTATCTGGAGAAGTACGCTCCGGTCTTCTTTTCTGTTGATGGCAAATGGGAGAGAGGAGCGAGTCAGTATGCGGGTTTGAGCACTGGATGGCGGATGTGCTCCTGGTACTCACGCTTGGTGAAGGGCATCTTGGGCGATGATCTTGAGAAAGCTGTGGCCTTGAGGAATTGAGAAGGTGGTGATGGTCCCAGTGGATGAATGCTGCTGCTGCAAAAAGTGAAGGTGGGGAGGAGTGGAAGGTTTCTTCTGGATCACGTGGTTCTGAGAGAGAGAGAGAGTCGCGTGATCATATTTTGGCTGATCGCATTTGGAGAGTGAATTGATCGATCGATCGCCCTCCACATCACTTCAAGCTGCGAGAAAATCTCTGCCAATTTTTGGTTTGAGCTTCTTCTCCTCCCTAGCCAGACCTCCCCAGGTGTCGCAGTCGTCCACCACACCAACCTCAAGATCACAACTTCAAGATGGTAAGCAGCATTCCTTTCCTTGCGGCACCTTGAGCCACGCATCACTGACGCTAGCTCTGCTACTCTCTCCCCTCCCACTTTCACACCCTGCCTCCTCCGTATCGACTTGCGACTGCGAACGAATGGCCATCTCACCATCTGCGAACTGGAATGATGCGGATCTGTTGGACTTTTACAGGGTGCCTACCGTTACATTGAGGAGCTGCAAAAGCACAAGCAGTCGGACGTGCTCCGGTTCCTGCTCCGTGTTCGGTGAGTGTTGGTCACAGCATATAGGCGCCCCGTTGCCGGCAGATGGGGATAGCGTGGGGGTTACTTTTCGAGGGGAGAAGGACAGCGGGCTCAGCGTTTGGTTCTTGGAGGAGCGGTGGAATGGCTTGGGGCGCCGCGGCATGCTGGATCTCAAGTGCAACAACCAGTTGTGCTCATCAACTCGATCGTGTCTTTCTTCTTTTAATTACAGCTGCTGGGAGTACCGACAGCTGAACGTCATCCACCGCGCAACCCGCCCCTCGCGCCCCGACAAGGCTCGCCGCCTCGGGTACAAGGCCAAGCAGGGCTTCGTCATCTACCGGATCCGTGTCCGCCGCGGTAACCGCAAGAAGCCCGTCCCCAAGGGTGCCACCTTCGGCAAGCCCGTCCGCCAGGGTGTTTCCCAGCTCAAGCCCCAGCGCTCTCTCCGCTCCACTGCCGAGGAGCGTGTCGGTCGCAAGTGCGGGAACCTCCGTGTTCTCAACTCGTACTGGATCAACTCTGACGGTGTCTACAAGGTAGGCACCACCTCCTTCTCGCGCTGATGACTACAGCCGCAGTTACTGACCTCACCTCCTTTCCTAACAGCACTTCGAGGTAATCTGCGTTGACCCCAGCCACAAGGCTATCCGAGTGAGTCATCCTTCTACATAGTCACACGTCGACGCTCTGCTGCTAAATCTGACGCTCTCCTCCTCTCTCAGCGTGATCCCCGCATCAACTGGATCGTCAAGCACAAGCACCGTGAGGCACGTGGTCTCACTGGCGCTGGCCAGAAGAGTCGCGGGATGGGCAAAGGGCACAGGTTCAATAAGACGCAGGGCGGCAAGGATGCCTCTATCAAGAGGTGCGTATCCATTCTGTCACTCACTTATCTTCGTCTCAATGCTCTGTTTTGGCTCACATTTTTCTCCTCGATCTCTTTCACTCTTACCCTCTCCAGACGGGACACGCTCCAGCTCCGTCGTTACCGATGAGCGTTGGCTTCTCACTCTTCTCTCTGTTGTTCATTCTCCCTCCCCTCCTTCAGTCCCCACGTCCCCCCATTGGCTCCCCTATGCAAGACATGCACAATTCACTCTTCGTCAATCTCATTTTCGATTGTTCCTGTTCATGTTCGTGCTGTGTGCGTGTCTGGGTCTGTCTGAGCGACCTTTCTTGCCATCTTAACCTCGCCTCATGCTCAGCGCTCTGTTCTACAAGGCTGCCCAGAGGCTGAACGGAGCTTCGGCGTTTGTGTGCTGAACCTACTACGGTGCTTGCTTCGCCTCTTGCACGTTGGAAGTCAGCCATGCATCCTTCCGCTGAATACATACGAGGCCAGGTCAAGGAAGTTCAGAATGTGCATCTTCTTCTTCACGCTCGATCATCCCACATACTGCCTGTACGTCTGTGATTTCCCGTCATCCTCGAGCTTTCCTCAGCTCAATCTTATGACCAATTCTGAGAGGTCTTTCTCTACAGAATCGCGGCGTCCAATCGAGACGAATTTCTCGCCCGGCCAACCCAAGATGCCGAATGGCACTCCTTTGGCGATGAATCTCGTCCGAATAACTCGTCGCCCTCAGTCCTGAGCGGAGTCGACGCGTCCGGCGGAGGCACCTGGCTCGGAATCTCTCATTCTGGTCGATTCGGATCCTTACTCAATTTCACGGAACGACCTCCCCCACCTCCTGCCCCGGAGCTCGGCATCGACAAGTATCTTTCTCGGGGCGAGTTGGTCAGACGATGGCTGGTCGGCCATGATGCGGAGGAAGGGCCGGCACATATCTCTGGCGATCAAGGACTAGAGGCATACCTAGAGTCCGTACACCAGAAACGCGATTTCTTTCCTGGATTCAACCTACTCGTCGGACAGGTAGTCGAGGACGAGTCGGATCCGGAGACGAAGTCGTTCCGGCTGGGATACGTATCGAACCGGACTGAAGGTGGCGACAAGCCACCATTGATTCTCGAAGCGGACTCACAAGGCATGAATGACGGTGTGTGTGCTGTCTGCGGGCTGAGCAACTCGGTCTATCTGGAGCCTTGGCCGAAAGTACAGGAGGGAAAAGGCTTGCTCAAGACAGCCCTAGAGGAATGGGATGCGGAGGCCCATACCGGATCAGCGGGGAAGGATCAAGATGTGACAGAGGAGAAGGAGGATCTGTTGATTGAAAAGCTATTCACAATACTTGGGTAAGTGTGGCACAGCTCGCTCCGCATCATATGTGCTGAAGACGTATGCACTTCTTTCCCTTTACAAAGCACGAACTCGGACCCAGACGTTCCTGCACCACAACCATCCAACATCCGAGCGACAATTCAAGTGCCCCCACTTCAGCTGCCAATCCCCAAGTCGAACCAACGTACAGGTGGCGGCGCAGGTCCGAATGCAGGAACTAGTGTGCTCATCCCATCTAAGACCGACACAACCACCCAATCCACACCCGGACCGTCCTCTGCATCAGGTCCTGACTCAGCAGCAGAGGCTATTCGAGCCGCGGTCGCTGCCGGGGCTGAACTCGGCTGGTACGGCTCTCGGCTGTCTACGGTTGTGCTTGTGCGACGGAAGGGAGGGCAGGCAACCTTTGTGGAGCGGGATGTATTCCAGCTGGGAGAGGATGGGAAGGTCGGAAGGGCAGAAGAGAAGGGGAGGAAGGGGGAGAGGAGATTCAGATGGACGCTTGGGTGAAATGTATAGGACGTAGGTGACAGCAAATCATCATCCATCCATCCATCGCGAGAGGTTGTAGGACATGAATGACACAGAGGTGAGCCAGGAAATGGCAGGGTATCGATCAATGAATTGGTTCGAAAGGCATCGAACCTGCGGATGGGAGCTGTAGTGAGGTACAATGTGTCATGGTCTCCGAGTCACCATCTTCCGCTTCTCATCCTCAGCGGCTGCTTCCATCCGTTCGCTCACTCGATCCAGGAAGTCCGCCCGGTCCAAGAAGCCACTCATCTTGCCAGACCTAGCCGAGCCGCCCGCTCTCGTCTGCGACTCCATCTCTGCCCGCTCTTCCTCCGTCAGAGCCTGAACATCGTCACGTCCGCCCGTATCACCATCTTTGAGCTGTGATTTTGAATGTTTGGCCTTCTTGAACGATTCCCAGTCGAGTTTGCTCTTCTCGAGTGTGTTGAGTTTGGTTGGTTTGCCGGCGGCGGCGGTGGCTGATCCTTTGGAGCTGAGCATGGACTTCCTCTTCTTGGGAGGAGGACCGAGCTTGGGCGGTCGTTCCGTGCTGGCCAGTTTGGAAGTGGACGATAGAGGCGAGGTCGTACTGCAACTAGGCAGCGGTGTACTTGATGAGCTTTGAGATGGCATTGCATTTGCATTTGAATTTGTGGTTGTGGGAGGTCCTGAAGGTTGAGCTGAGTTTTCGGCCGGAAATTCTGCTACGGACGCCGACTCTTCGCTGTTGGAAGCTGCGATGTTCTGCGAGGCCGGGGACAGTGTCATCTTGCCTCTTTCCCTTGACCTTGACTACCAACTTGTCTGGGTTGATGTCCTTCTATTTCATGCTCACTGAGTCCAAACTCCAAGGTGAAGGTGAGTGTGATGCTGTCGACCCGACAAGAAAAAATCCTCTCGCACGGACCACCGCATTTCGAAGATCTCACACACACACAGCCAACCAACACCTTCCCCCCTCCTTGCCGTCCCCACCAACACTCGCAAGAACAGCTCAGGATCCCACTGCTATACTCGACTCTTCCATAGACAACAACAGACACAATGCCAATGCTACCAGGTTCCATCGCAGAGGCAGCTGCCTTGACCGGCTCAAACGGCTCCCTCCCCACAGAACTCATCACTCGCGCTGCCGAAGCATACCCAAAACCTGAAGGTGTCAAGTTCGCATACGGTACAGCGGGTGTGCGGACAAAGGGCGACATCCTCGAATCGACCTGCTTTCGCTTCGGACTCGTAGCTGCTTTGCGCTCCAAGAAGGTCGGAGGTAAAGCCGTCGGGCTCATGGTCACTGCCTCGCATAACCCTGAGCCTGACAATGGTCTTAAGTGAGCATTACATCTCTGGTTGGGCCCCCTTGGTCCAACATACGCTGACCGTAGCTCCCCCCTCGACCCATCAGGATGGTCGACCCGCGCGGTGAGATGCTCGAGAACTCGTGGGAGGCGCACTGCACGCAGGTCGCCAACGTAGACACTCCAGCCGAGCTCATCTCCGCCCTCGAGAAACTCGCACAGAGCACCAATATCGACCTCAGCACACCCGCCACTGTTGTATTCGCCCATGACACTCGACCTTCCAGTCCCAAGCTTGTTCAGGCTATTGTCGCAGGTTTGGCTGCGATGGGCGTCAACATGATCGAAGGTGGATTGCTCACCACCCCCCAGCTGCACTATCTGGTTCGTGCGCACAACACAGCTGGAACACCCGAGGCATACGGAGAACCTACAGAAGAGGGCTACTACAAGAAACTCGCACAGGCATACCTCAAACTGGTGGTGAGTCCTTGTCCCCTCTTAGATGCATGGTCCGCCCCTTCTCACGATCTCCTGCCTTCACATCTCCAGTCCGACAAGCCGCCCATGACACCCCTCATCGTCGACTGCGCAAATGGTGTCGGAGCCAAGTCGCTCACCGCTTTCGCAAAACACGTTCCAGAAGAGCACTTCCGCGTCCTTCCGCTCCGGACCTCCATCACCACCCCTGGCGCACTCAACAACGGCTGCGGAGCCGATTACGTCAAGACGAACCAGCGTATGCCCTCAGGTTTCGAGAAGGAGGAGAACGTCAAGCCGGGTGAACGCATGTGTGCCTATGACGGCGATGCAGATCGGCTCATATACTTCTATGTCCGTGAGGCGAAGAAGGGCTGCATCTTGACGGGCGAGTTTGGCGAGTTCCGCTTGCTGGACGGGGACAAGATCGCGACGCTGGTGACGGATTATCTGAATGAGCTTGTGCAGCAGGCGGGAGTTGAGCTGGAGGTAGGATGTGTACAGACAGCATATGCCAACGGCAGCTCCACCAAGTATCTTGCAAAGGTGAGTCGACTTTCGATCCGAGATGCTGGTCTGTGTATTGACAACTTGACCTTGGATCTACAGCGCAACGTACCGATCAAGTGCACACCCACCGGAGTAAAGTATTTGCACCACGCCGCCGAAGCCTACGACATCGGTGTCTACTTCGAGGCCAACGGACACGGGACGGTCGTTTTCAGCGCCAATGCGCTCGAGGCCATCAAGACAGCTCTTCAGGACCCACCCACGCCGGCCGTGCAGGACGCGTTGACCCAACTCCAAGCTCTGACGGAGCTCATCAACCAGACTGTCGGAGACGCGCTTTCGGACATGCTCCTCGTCGAAGTCATCCTCCGCTCTCGGCAGTGGGGCCCCGAAGAGTGGGACGGCGCGTACGACGACCTGCCGAACAAGTTACTCAAAGTGATCGTCAAAGACCGGTCCGTATTCACCACGACGGATGCGGAGCGTCGACTGGTGAGCCCGAGTGGGCTGCAGGACAAGATTGATGAGCTGGTGAGGAAGTATGAGGATGCGCGTTCGTTTGTCAGGCCGAGTGGGACGGAGGATTGCGTGCGGGTGTATGCGGAGGCGGGTAGGCAGTCTGACATGGAGGCGTTGGCGGCTGGTGTAGGCAAGCTGGTCAGCGAGAACAGCTGAGGGTTTGGGACTGGCCCTTCTCCGCTCCCATTCCTACCATATAATGACCCTCCTAATCATGTGTTCATATCAGTCTCTCTCTTTCAATCATTCCATTCTTACGATGTCTGTTGTTTTGGAAGATCGTGAATTCATGCGTGTTTTGGTTGAGCTTCCTCTTGTGCACGAGGGTATTCTGGTGGAAGACCATCACCATCTGCTACAGCTCTCCACTCACCACCCGCGCGCGCGCTGTCCGCCTCTCTTCCTCCATGCGCGCCACTCCGCCAGCCATGTCGGGCAAGATGGCGAGCACCCGCGTCCCAAGCTCGAGCACGGCATCGTCCCAAGGTCATGTTCATCCAATTGCAGCGGGTTCAGCTTCTTCTTCAGCTGGGCACGGACACGGACACTCCCAACGCTCTGCCGGCGCGGCCTCGTTCAGCTCAGGCTCAGGTGCCTTCTTCTCGCCCCTCGCGCCTCTGCTGTCGATGATCCCGCGAGCGCTGATCCCTTCGCAGACGCAGGTTGACCTCCTCATCCTCTCGACAATCATCAAGGTGCTCCTCTTCCCCACATATCACTCCACCGATTTCGAGGTTCACCGGAACTGGCTGGCCATCACGCATTCTCTGCCTCTGCGGAAGTGGTACTTCGACGCCGGCTCACAGTGGACTCTCGACTATCCGCCTTTCTTCGCTTACTTCTCCTACTTGCTCGGCATTCCCAATCGGTGGTTGGGCTTGGGTGATGCACGGATCACAGCGCTCGTCGAAGGGTTGGGACTCGCGAATGAGAGCACAAAGACCTACATGCGCGCCTCAGTGGTGATCACGGAGCTCGTACTCGGCGCTGCGCTCGTCGCTCATTCGCGCGCACCTCGACAAGGTCGACTCTCGCCTGGCCATCTGGAGCAACAGATTAACGAACATCAAGTGCGCGCTGCGTTTCGAACGTCATCTTCAGGAGCCGGAGGAAGTCTTTCCGAAAGTGCGACACATCTTCCGCCTTCGATTCGGCTGTTGGGGAAGAAGACTACGAGGTTCTTTGGTGGGGCGCTGGATTTCGATGAGGCTACGGCGACGCTCTTGGCTGCTAGTGTGTTCTTCCATCCCAATTTGATCATTATCGACCACATTCACTTCCAGTACAACGGCTTCCTCTTCGGCGTCCTACTCTGGGCCATTTGGGCCGCCCGCGAGGTGAGATCTTCAGCGTCCTATCCCTCTGAGTTCCATAAGTGACTGACGCTCTTGTGTGTCTTCCCCCGCTCCACAGCGCCGACTTCTGCTCTGCGCTGTCCTATTCTCATCCCTGCTCAACCTGAAGCACATCTACGTCTACATCGCGCCGGCTTTCACCGTATTCCTACTCCGCACCTACGTCATCCCTCCCGGCGCCGAATCCAAATTGCGAACCCACCCGGACATCTTCTTCCTCGCCATCGAACGTCTCCTAGGACTGGCGCTCGTAACCCTCATTCCCTTCGCGTTCTCCCTCGGTCCGCTCATTTACGATACGTTGGCCAATGCGGAGACCTCAGAGCCTGGTGTTGGTGGGGTGTTGAGTCAGGTCCTCTCCCGGCTGTTCCCCTTCAGTCGCGGGCTCAACCATGCATACTGGGCCCCGAACGCCTGGGCGTTGTGGACCTTTGCGGACCGCATTGCGCTGAAACTTCTACGCGCTCGTCCCTCTCTCGGCCAATTCCTACCAGTCTACTTCAGTCGGAACATCGGCAATACGTCCGCGGTCGAGTCGGCGTCGCGAGGCTTGGTGGGCGATACGACGTTTGCCGTCTTACCGGACATCGCGCCCAGCGTGTGCTTTGCGTTGACGCTGATCGCGATGTTGCCCTTCCTTGCCTATCTCTGGGCTCGACCTTCTTACCGACGATTCCTGGCCGCTCTGACAGGTTGTGGGTTCGCGTCGTTCCTCTTCGGATGGCACGTGCACGAGAAAGCCATCCTCCTCATCCTCATTCCCTTCACGCCCCTCGCCGTACAATCCTACACCCATTTCCGGGTATGGACGATTCTCAGCGCGGCAGGCACGGTCAGTCTCTTCCCGCTCCTGTTCGAGGTGCGCGAGACTCCGATCAAGATTGTGTACAGCCTGATTTGGGCTATCATAGTCGGCGGCCAACTTAAGACGAAGGTGTACAGGCCGGTTCCGAGCAATCTTGGTCTCGTGGTCCACTTCTTGGAGGATGCCTATTTGCTGGGATTGGTGCCGTTGCAACTGTACGTGGATGTGGTGCATCCGATGATCTTCTCCGGTTCGGCATCGGCGGCATCTCTCAAGATCGGAGCGAGCGTGGCGGCTGCGGCGGCTCCTGTTCTTTCCGCTGCTGCGTCGATGGCTCAGCCGCTTCTCACGCACTTGCACTCGGCTGAGAGTGCGGTTGGCTCTATTACCTCGGCTGCGTCTGCGGCTGTTGCGGCTGCAGTACCTACCGGAATGCTCGCTGCGGATACAGGTCTCGCACAAGCTACTGCGGCGGCGGCGGCGGCTCAAATGACTGCGGCGTCAGGCTCTTCGTCATCAACTCCCGCCGTCATCGAAGCCAGTCTGGAGTTCCTTCCACTCATGCTGACGTCGGTTTACTGCGCCGTTGGTGTTTGTTGGGCCTGGGTTCGTCTTATGTGGGCGTGCTGGAAGAACGAGGGTGAGGATTCGGGTGCGGTTGGTGGGATTGAAGGTGGTGAGAAGAATGTGGTTCTAGAGGGTAGTCATGGAGAGGAGGAGGCTGCTGAGGCGGAGCATCGACTATCACAGCAACAGCAACATGCTGGTGGGCCTGGAGCGGGGGATATCTTGGGATTGAACGGAGCGTCAGGTGCGGCGGGAGGAAGGAATCGTGCGACTTCCGGTCTGCCTATCCTCGGGGGTGACTTTGTCACGAGTCCAGGTCTACCACCCACAGGCTATGGATATAGTGGGCACGGTCATGGCTTTGGGTACCTCCCTTCCCGCGTCCGGCCGCCCTCTGACGACGCGCGCTCGCATCGATCGAACGGCTCAGTCCGGTCCAACGCTGCACGATTGAGAAGACCATCAGCGCATCAGCAACAGGCGTCAGGAGAATCGTCGCAGCATGTGGATTTGGGAGGGTTGCCGGTGAGGAGGAGGAAAGTGACGGCCACGGGGCCCGGGGCTGTTGCTTCTGCCTCTGCGGCTGCTGCGGCGGCGGCGACTTCGGCTTCTCGACCTGAATGAACGCACACACGGAGCGAAATGTACACGTAACGAGATGGTATAAACCTTGATCTTCATGGACTTGGAGAATTTCTGGACGCCGGAGGGACATGTGAGAACATGGGGCATGAGGCATGAGGCATGAGACAAGAAGGGGTCCCACTAAAGCGGCACATGCAACAAATGACGGGTTTCTGTCAGTAAGAAATGGCAGAAAAGGGTAGAGGCATCTCGTTACTCGTTTCCTCTCACACAAAGCTCAACTGCTAATTTTGTACTTCAGGACCGATCTTTCTTCCTTTTCCGACTACGTACTTCTAGGGTTCCAGGATGAAAGGGTTATCAATGGGTCTATCTGAGCAATTATAACTGTTGCCTTTCTCGAAATCCTGAGTTCGCGGACGTTGACGCTTGCTAGGACACTGAGAAGAGAGATCTCCCCTTCCTTTGACCTCCAGGCTGACCCAACAATCACTTACAGTCTGGTGCGGATGTACCGCAGGCAACAGCCCGACGTTGGTGGATGGAAGTCGGAAGCACGTTTTGCGGGCAAGTAGTGATACGAAGATTCGATTTGTGATGCATATTAGGGGACCGTTCTGAAGCTGGCTAGGCTATCCGGTAGGAACGCTTGCGCTCTATGTCTCTAGACCTGGTAGAGTTGTATCACAGATGAGGGACCGCTGGAGAAGTTGCGTCCCTCCTATTCAAAAAATTACGGTGAGAGTTTCGCTGCCTTGCCACTGGTGCGGAGGGAGGAAAGTAAGAGGGTGATACATCAGTGACGTCGCGAGACAAAGGGTGAAGAGAGGAAGAAGAGTATTGAATGCTCACCTTTTGCCCCTTCTCAAGCTCGTTGAAGCCCCTGACCGATCCCGGCTCGACACAGAAGAAGTCGTTAGCCCCGTTCTTGTGTAGGTCTTCGATGTTGTCTCCCGCCTCTTTGCCCGGGTTCCAGACGACGACGTTCTTGAGAGCCGAGTTCCGCTCGACACGGATACCTTTGCTCTTCGCGTCCCAGGGGTTCTTCTTATCTGAGCGGTCCTTGGAGCCAGCGTTGTAATGGAGTTCGACCTGGGTCGTGCCGCCCTGGTAGACGGAATCGACGGGGCTGCGGTTAGGCTTGAGTGTGGACTGGAGCTCGTGGAATTCTTGGCCATTCTTGAGCTTATCCAGGTAGGGCAGACCGGTGAGACCGGAGACGTCGATGGCGGATGCGCTGGGCACGCGGAGGTAGTTGTGCAGGAGAGCGTGGAAGGAGAGTGGCTTATCGTCCCCGACCGGGCTGGATTCTGGGTAGACGACGTCGAGCGTTACGGTCAAAGCGGGGTCAGAATGCCAGAGGTTGACCTCGAGCTGGAGTTCGAAGGGCCAGAGGTACTTGTTCTTGAGGTCGGGTACGTCCTTGCTGGAGAGGGTGAGTTTGACGGTGGTGCTGTCATCTTCGTCGTAAGAATCTTGCTCGACTAGTTTCCAGGTGGAGATGCGTGCGAAGCCGTGCTTGGGGAGCTCCTTGACGTGATGGGCGTCCTTGTGGTCGCTGGCGGGGCCGAAGAGGGGGAAGATGACGGGGATGCCGCCGCGGATGGGCTTGGTGCCGTCGAGGGGCGCCTTGGTGGAGAGGAAGAGACGCTCGATGCCCTCTGTGGTGTCCTTCCAGGAGATGACGGTGGCGCCGTAGAGGAGGATCTTTGCCGAGCCCTTGCCCTTAGGCGTGGTGAGCTCGACAGTGCCGGTCTTTGCGTTGAGAGTGGCAGGCATCGTTCTGAGGATATGAGGATGTCGTGGTCAAGAAGCTGGATGAATGCGCTCAGATCACACGAGCTTTGAGAAGGTGTTGATCTCCGCCGTTCCAGAGCAGTTTGAGAAGAACGGCAGCAGAACGGCAAGCCATCGCCGCTCGTCATGCATCTCCGAAACTGAAATCGTCTGGGTCCGGGGATGAGGTCGAGGTCGCTCCAGATAGCATCGCCATAAGAGTAAACAGCATACATCTTACCCTCACTCTCCCAGAGGAAAGGAGCGCGCGCAAACCTCTCCTCCTCAGTCAAATAGCGATGGCGAGGCCGCTCCGCATCGTGGTCGTCGGAGGTCATTCTGGTCTGGTATGTTCTGAGTCCCTTGTCCCCTGCGTATGAGGGAGGTTGCTGATCTGCATTCATATGTCTGCTTCTGCAGGGACTGGCCACGCTCCAGCATCTCTTCCGCAGCACTGGTTTCCGTTCTGCCAGCGAATCGACTCCCGGCCGAGCTGGGACTGAGACTGAGGCTCCCCCCGTCCATCTCATCCTCCTCGTCCGTAACCCAAATGCGGATCATGCTCTCACAGCTCTCACAAACCTCGCGGCTGTCGCAGTCAACTATGACCAGTCTCGCAACGGCGCTGAAAACGCATCAAGAGTGGAACTGCGCTCCATGGACCTCGCAGACATCAAGAGCATTCGAACAGCTGCGGCCCGTCTCCTTCAAGATCAGATTCGAATCGACACACTCTGGCTCAATGCTGCCGTAGCCAAGTCCAATCGAGAGCTCGTCCATGACAACTCTGATACCGCAGTAACCGAAGATACGTACGAACATACCGCGCTCGTCAACCATGCCGGACCTCTGCTCCTGCTCGACCTCCTCATGCCCCTCTTACTCGACCGCAATTCCCCCACGGACAGAACCAAAAGCAGGATCGTGTTCACTGGATCAGCCCTTCATCGCAATCTCAGTCGCGAGCGCGACCCGGACGAAGTGCTCTGCGCCGATTTTCAATCATCAGCTCTCCCCAATCGACACGAAAATGAGCCGACCGAGGGAAATGAAGTAGGCTCCAGCTCGACTGTCTGGAGTCTGCGAACCAGCTATGCACACTCCAAATTCCTGCAGGCTCTGGGAGTGCGCAAGTTCATACGCTTGCTGGAACAGGCATTGGAAGCCCGCGCTTCTCAGTCTGGCAGTAGCAGCATTGAAGCTAGGCCTTGGAATCCAATGGAAGTGGTTCTCGTGCAACCAGGTGAGTCATCGACGATCTACTTTCTCATCTCCCCGTCGGAGACCGCTGATCGCTGATCATTTTCCACCCCATCATAGGCTTCATTCCAACAACTGGTCTCAATCGTGAGGCTACCTTGCCCGCTCGCATCCTGACCAGCTACCTTCTTCCCAACATGCCAGGCACTTCATCCTTCGTATCCACTCTCCAAGAGGGAGCGGAGGTCCTCGCCGCAGCGCTCTCGTGGCCACTTCAGCAAGCCCGTAGCGATGGCGGACACGTCCAACACGGTTTCGAAGTAGAGTCTGTCAAGGAGGATCTCGCCCCCGCGGAAGGCTGGGTCGGCCAGTCCACACAAGCCGCAGACCAGACTCTGATCACAAAGGCTCTGGTCGTCAAGGGCAAAGTGCTGCAGAGGCCAGATGACCGTACAGACAATATTGAGTTGCAAGATCGGTGGTGGCCGAGTCGGTTGTGTCGGTCAGAATGGGTTCATGCTCCGGAGGAGACCCCATTCAGCGGGAACGACGGGGCAGATGAACCGGGAAAACGATCAGGGGACGGGTCTAAAGATGAGAGCGACGAAGGCGGTGGCAGAGAAACAGACGTCCCTGATTCGTCCGGCGTGAACTCAGCTTCCACAGGTCAGGGGGCACCAGCTCGGACCTCAACTCCCCGGGCGGATGGGTCATCGCAAGCGCCCTCAGATAATCTTGCCTTGTCCACGTCGAGTCTCGCTTCATCTTCAACCGACGGGACTAGCGTCGGTCCTCCAACGCCAAGGTCTGGAGGACGCTCTCGCAGACTGACTGTTTCCGAAGCAGCAACTGCTTTGCATGGACTTGCGCTCAGTGGCTCATTCTTGGGAGAGATGTCGGACATGACTCCGCATTTCATGCATCCCGATCACACCGCCGAAGTCGCGGCCCAAGGACTACAACACTCCAAAACAAATCCAGAAACTACAAGTCATTCACCACAACCAGAACTTGCAATCGATACTTCGAAATCTGGAATTAGAAGCGATGCCGAGGTCATGGCAATTCCCAGCACGCCAATCAACCACTCCGACTCCTTCCAATCCGGGCCGAGTGCGGCATCTCTCCCCACCCGAACTCCGCCACGTCGTCAGGCCTCCTCTCCACTATCGCTCTACTCGACCTCAGCAGATATGCTCTCTGTCCGTCGCGCATCCGCATCGGCGCTCCAGCCTCAGCCTCAACGCGTGCATGCCTCAGCAGTGATACATCCTATCAGCGGCGGCATGACTCCGGCGGAGGAAGCAATCGAGACCTTCATCGATGATAGTGAGTATGTCGATTCGTATGCGGTCTCGCCGAGTCATGGGCGTAACGGGACGGGTGGGACGACGAGCTCGGGTCGGTATCTATCGTTGTCGCCTTCAGCCTCGCCTCGGCGACCATCAGGTCCCGCATCAGCGATGTGGTCAGCAGGATATTCGAGCAGTCCGATGTCTTCGTCGCCTGTTCCTATGCCTTCGCCGTATGGTTGGCGATCGTCGTCTCTGGGTACCGGCACGGGCAACACCAGCGGTCCGATCGCCTTCTCCCCCTCGACGGCAAGCTACACCCGTTCTTTCTTCTCCCGTCCGACTTCCTTCTCACAGTCACACACTCGCAGCGCATCCTTCTCGCTGATCGGATCGTACGACGAGTCGTTGTTGAGTGGACGGATGTCGACGATGCCTTCGCAGCCTTTTGACTTTGATGCTGAGCTGGGAGTGTTGGGCATGGGGAAGGGCGAAAGGGAGTGTCCGAGAAAATTGAGGTGTCCCAAACATCTTTCGGTGGGCTTTGAGGCCAGATACTATGCTCTTGGTGCGGATGGTGAGACCGGCTCTACTGCACCGTTGTCGCCTTCCCCTTCGCCGTCGTTTTCGTCTTCGTCGCTGTCTCCTTCGCCCAAGCCCAAAGCTGTGCCGAGGCTGGAGAAGAGCACGGCAGGGAGTCCTTATGTCGGCTCCATCGACTTGGAGGCGTTCTTCTTCAAGCGACTCGAGGAGGTTGTCAATACCGTTCGACAGGCCAATCCTAGCATCGGTAGCAAGCTTTCGACAGGAATCGAATCTCAAGCAGAAAGCAAGCTCTCACCCGCCGATGCGCTCGCCCAAGTACCTGTCTTCCCTGGCTACCAAGTTCCTCCGAAAGGTCAAATCCAGCTCATAGTCAAGAATCAGAACTTGACGGCTGTCAAGGTGTTCTTGATCAAGTACGACCTAAGCGACATGCAACCGGGCACGAAGACATTCATTCGTCAGAAGAGTTATGTCTCTGCGGACGTTTCTGCGGATCGGTCTCTCTCAGGCGCCGGCGGGGGTGCGAATGCAAGACTGAGGCAGCACAGTGGGGAGAAGGAGAAGGAGACGATGCGGTATGCGGTTCATCTGCAGTTTGCTTGTCCTCCTTTAGTGTCTAAGGAAAGTGCGAAATCCACAGAATCGCAGGTACAAGGTCGAGGGACGGAGTACACGATCGCCTCAGCTCGGGACGCCCCTGTGCCCGTTCCGATCGCAGCACCGTCACTGGAGCCAGTAAAAACAAAAGGCCCGCCGAAGATCTATCTCCATCGAAACATCAGGGTCGTCTTTGCTGCTACGGGTCTGGACAGCTTTGAGCGTTTGGATGTGATTACGGAGACGCCGGTGGGGCATGTGGCTTCTTCGTCGATCGAGCCGGAACGTCGGAGTGGGGCGATGATTTATTCGGCGTATGCTGGGCCGACGGAAGGGTGGAGGAGGATGAGACGGGCGGTGAGGAAGAGGCTTGTTGCGATGAAGCAGGCGGAGGAGGAGCGTGAGGAGGCGGAGCGGGCCCGTGTTGCTGCGGAGGAAGCGGAACGGCTTGCAAGGGTGGAGGAGGAAGAAAGGAAGAGAATCGCTTCGGAAGCGGCGGCAGAAGCAGCCGCGTATGGAGAGGAGGAAGGTACCGCGTTAGAAAGCTCGGTCCACAGTGCATTTGGAATTCCGGCGCCTCGGTGGGCCAAGTCACGTCCAGGTTCCAAGCGGTCATCACGCATCGGATTTGGAGGCTCGGAGGAGTCGGATTATCTGTATTCCAGTGGTCACAGTCAGTCTGCTGCTCAGCATCTTGCTAGTCCTGACTTGGCGGGCTCGTCGTACGGAGCGACGTTCCCCACGGTCAACGAGGACGTACCAACGACGGCAGGTACCCGGCCATCCAGCCCTGCTGCTGCTCCACGTCCGTACGTTGTTTCGTCCCTGCGTCGACGAGGTACGCTGTCGAGGAGCGGGACGGTACCGACCTTGGACGAGAACCGAGTTGTGAGCGTTGTGCCCCCGGCAGTCATTGCTGGCTCCACAATGCCGATGACGACCGGAGGGCTTTTGGCGAGCTTGCCGATGGCTTCAAGTCCTTCGGGTGGTAGTCTCCATCACCGACAGCGTCGGCCGGGAACGTCAAGTTCTTCGTCGTCGTCGTCCTTTTCCGGTCCGACCGCCGCCGCCGCTGTCGTCACCGCTGGAGCAGAACGGGATGTATCAGCCGATCAGGAGCTACTCGATTCGTGGCATCGCTCGCTTCGAAGGAATAGCTCGGCCAGTAGTCATGGCGGGCATGGGATGTCGAATGCGAGTATGATGGGTACGCCTGGATCGAGACCTGGCTCTCCTGCGCACATGTTATGGAATTACTCGGCTTCGTTACAGCCGACTGGCTCGGGGTCCCGGGTAGGGATGGGAAGTAGTCGTCCCACGTCGCCGGACCCGACTGGCTTCTTGCCCTCTGTACAGGAAAGGGTCGGCGGTGTGGGCGGAGATGAGGAAGCTGGTTCTACGGCGGCGAGTTTGCTGGCGCAGTTGCAAGCTCATCATCAGGCTTCTCAGTTGCAGAGTATAACGGCTGCGTTCTCTCCGACTGTGTCTTCTTCTATGCCGACCAATGCGGGAACGGCGACGATGCCGCGCTTGATACGTCGAGTGTCTGGGGCGGGTCGGCCTTTCTCACCGCTTCCGCCTATGTCGTCTTCGGTGTCATCATCGTCATCAGGAGGACCGGGCTCGGTAGCTGCTTCGGGCGGGATGTGGATGAGTGGCGAGGAAGGGACGCAGGGCTACGCTGCTGGTGGAGTTGGTAATGCGGATGATGACGGGTTGGGTGGATCAATGGCCGGTCAGCGGCGGCTGGACGGGAGGATCAGGCAGGGCTCTTCGGCTGGGATGACGCGCTGAGCGACGAGGCGTACGAACCGGCATAGCAAGAACGATTCATTCCTTGGACGACATACGACATTCAATTGTAACTTACTTCGATTTCCCCGTCACTGTAATCTGTGCATTCTTTCTGATCCTCGACATGGTACTCTAAAAAAAAAGTGTTGGTCTTTTCCCAAACGCGTCGCGTCGCGTGTTCTTGTCCTCGCTTGCAGGTGAAAAGTCGCGTCGAGATTTGCCACGTGGTTGGCCTGGGTCGTGTGATTCCGCTTCCAGCCAGTCTCCGAACAAGAGTCGAATGCAGTTGCGCATCTCATCTCGAGAACAAGGGGAACAACAAGGCGAAGCGCTGGAGCCCTTCTGCTTCGTCTCTGGAGAACCTGCTGCAGGACGTCCGCAACCTCTCAAAGGCTCTCGACATGGCACGCCCGACTCAGAACGGCGGCGCTCCCGCACCAAACAACAACAACATGGCTGCTGCTTTCCTCAGTCAGCTCCTCGACACACAGGTTGAGGTCCGGACCTGGGGAGCCGCCCCTCCTCCCCCTCCTCCTACTCCTCCCCCACCTGGTCCCACTTCTTCTGGCAACGGCAACGGCAATCGAAACGGTCACGGCCATGGTCACGGCGGCCCACAGCTAGATCCGCCCTGTACATGCGGCCAACATCATCATCACCTACCATCTCCGACGAACAACTGCGAGTTCATATCTGCGCGCGTTATGAAGGTCACCCTCACAACTGGACTCGTTCTGCACGTGCACAGCGACGCGGTCGAGGGCGAGCTGCAGGTGGTGTTCGAGCCCATCGGTTGGGAAGACCCGGTCACCAAGCAGCTTGACAAGAAGAAGGAACGTCCCCCGCGCGCGAAGATGTCTTGTGCACGGGAGTTTATCGAGCATCTATACATCACTGGGCAGCTTGCCTCCTTCATTGAATTCGGGTCTGGCTTCTTCAGTCCCTCCCAGATAAAGGCAAGCAAATCATCGACGACTACGAAACCTTCTGCTACGAGCAGTACTAGCAGCAGCGGTGTCAGCAGCAGTCAGACTACAAGCAACACCAGAACGGCAACAGCAAAGACGGACACATCGAAATCAGCGGAAGCGGCAAAAGCGAAGAATACTGCAATGAAAGCAGCTTCTGGTAGTAGCGCAAGCAGCAGCGCAAATAGCAAGCAGCCTGCTGCGCCGACTCGCAACGTTGGGCAACAGTCTCAGGGAAGCTCATCATCGAGCGCCGCACCTTCACCTACCCTTGCCTCGAGCAGCACTGCACTTTCCACGAAAAAGCCGGAAACGAAGCCGCCAGGTCTCTCTCGAGGATTTCTCTCGGCTGGGGCTTCCTCAGCTTCAGGTCGAGCTTCATCTTCATCTTCAGCTTCAGGTCGGGCTCCAGCTCCAGCCACAGTTCCAGCTCCAGCTCCAGCTTCGATCTCCGCTCGGCCAGTCCAGGTCGCGAGTCGCTCGTCCACTCAGAAGGAGGTTGTCCCGCATACCTCTGATATACCTGCCTGTCCGATTGTTGCTCCGCCTCCGTCCTTGGTAACCCCTCCGATCAGCATTCCGTCTACCTCTCCGATCGCTGCGCAGCCTCCGCCTGTCACGAACCCTCTAATGAGCATTCCGGTGAGTGTACATCCCTCTGTCCTTTTTTCTGCCTGCGTAGGGTGGGAAGCTGACTTTGTGCTTGCCTTAAATCCCGTACCAGATTCAGGACATGGAACTCGCAGACGTTGACCCTTCACTCGAGCTTGATGAAACTGTCATAGTGAGTACATTTCAACTGCGCTGCACCAGATTTTCAGTATCATTCCTTTTGCTGATGCCTTTGATCTTGTCTCCAGGCCTCTGTCTCTCTCGCATACGAAGCAAGCGATCGTGGTCAGCTTCAGACAGCGCTCAAGTGCCTCGGCGTCGGTAGGTCCTGGCTAGGCCTCGCGGAACACAGGGGCAGACGAAGTTTGCAAGCATGGCAGGACGATGATCAAATGCTCAAGGACGCCGAAGCGCATATTCGCGCTCGTTCCATAGCTCAGATGACGCTGCGCCAGCTCGAAGATCTCATGAAGCTCAATCTCAGCGAAGCTCTGAACAGTGAAGGTTTGCCGAAGAACCCGATGCTGAAGAGTCTGGTCAAAGCCTTGACGGTGCTTCAAGACGAGGTTGACGGTGCCGAGCCAGATCCCACGGATACCGGTCGAACAACAACACCCAAGGCTGAGGCTGTTGAACAAGCTGCGATGAAGACGATACAGAAGTCTACGAGTTACCTCTCTGCATCTGCTGTCCTTCCAGCTGAAAGTCAGGCCCAGCCTGCCTCGCTCGAGCTGCCACCACATTCCCCAGCGGACGCCCCTGTGAAGCAGCCAATACCGGCTCGACAGGTCCCTGTGATGGATCTACCCTTCAGCTCCAAGGCCGCCAAGACTCCGAATTCATGGGTTCACGAGCTCACGCAGCAGCTACAGGTTACCAGGCAGGACTCGAAGGAGGATGACGTTTCTGCGGTCGATCAAAATGACCCGACACAAGCAGCTTCAGTTCAAGCTCAGGACGTTGCTCAACGCGAGTCAAGCGTGTCGACCACGGATTTCTTGAAGACGAGGTCAGGGCGAAGTGCGGAGCTAGGGGCTGACTCGGCCCCGTCTCCGGTACTGCCTTCCCAGCCCACCACCTTCAGCAGCGCACCTCGGATCGACGATGACGATGCACTTGATACGTCCTCTCCAGTACGATTCACCGACGCGGACTTCTTCAACGACACACATGACGCCTTGCAGGATGCCAAGGCTCGTTATGCGCAGGATTCCACATCTTCCCGGATTGGCGCTGCTTCGATGTCTACTAGTCTCAGCGGTGGCCAGGAGGGGACAAGCCCTGCTGTATTGTCACCACTGGAGGAAGGTGGGCCAGATCCAAAGCTATTGGGCCAGTCCGAGCTGGTCTCTGTCCCTGCGCCCTTCAAGGAACTACAGATTGCTGTCCAGAACAAGTTGCCTCTGTTGGTCGAACCAGTTCAGCAGGCCAACAGCCGCTCGCCAAAACGGCCGTGGGCCATCTGGGTCCCTCCTGTCGAAGAGGACCTGCAGCGCGTCGGCGTTTGGGCCTCCACCAGCGTAGCTCCTAGTTGGTCGTCCACAATCAACAAGGATGGCGACCTCGGCTACATTCCTAACTACATAGGCGAAGAGGGCAAGCTCTGGTTCGGCGAGGCGATGAGCCGCGGTCTGCTTCTGGCTCGGATGAGTGTGAAGCTTCCGAATGCATACGCTCAGCCTGGGTACATGGAAACGCTGCTGAGGCAGACGGCCCGGAGTGAGCGTTCGAAGGTGAACTGGTTGGCATTGCGGGGTGCTCCAGGGACGTTCGCGCCGCCCCGGGTGCTTGACCAATTCTTGGCGGATGCGAAGAAGCTGGAGAGCATTCAGCTTTTCATCCTGCCTGAGGCAGAGAAGAAGTCGGGAGCAGGAGGTGGTGCAGGAGGAGATGGGTCTTCGGGCATAGCGCGGCTACCGTCCAACTTGCTTTCGGCTCCCATCGCGCTCCGTCGACTTGCGATTGTGTCACCCCTGATCCGGACCGACTTCCACTTCGATCTGAGCACGAGTGCGCTGGAGGGCTTGTTCAAGCTTCAGCATCTCACTCTGATCCTGGACGAGCATAGCGACATCGATGTGGATTGGGTGAAGAGTGTGTTGAAGCTTTGCTCGGGTACTTTGGAGACGGTGCAGCTTTCGGGTGCTTTGACGGCGGGACTGTCGCAGGCTGAGGGTAGTGCGCAGTCTGGGTCGAGTGAGGCGGAGGAAGAGGAGAGTGATGAGGATGAGGACGGGGACGAAGAGGACGAGGAGAAAGACGCGGAGAGAATGGAGAAGACAGAGCTGCATGGTCGGGGAGGGGCAGAGGAGGATGGAGAGAGCGATGACAACGAGTCCGATGAGGATGGTAATGCTGAGATCGAGAGTGACGGCAGTACCCTGGATAGTGGGCCGGCTGGCGACGCTTCGACCGAGAGGACACGAAGCGGACATGGTCACGGTAGCCAACACGCCACATCTGCTACTACGGAGGCGGATCAGATGCGTCCGATATCCAAACTGAAGCGTCTGGCGCTGGAAGATACGGCCTCATGGGGAAGTGCCGCGCAGGACCTGTTCGAAACTATGCACGCGCCGATGCTGGAGAATCTCGTCTTGGCTGGACCTCGCCTGGATCGAGAGCTGTTCTGCTTCAACGTGACGAGCGTGTCGCTGTGGCCAGCACCTGGAGCGAACGCACACCTTCCGGCTCATATGAGTCTGTCCCGCCCAAAGCAGTGGGTGACTCGAATGCTGATGCATCTCGAGAGCGTGGTTCATCTCGAGCTCGGCGTGACGCAGCGCGGGATGGGGATCAGTCGAGGCGTGGACACGAACGAGATTGTGGCGGGGATCGAGCAGGTGATTATCGATTTGGAGAAGGACATGCTTGTGTTGGAGGCGGAGAGCGGAGAGGCGCCTCCTCAACCTTTGGGACGGCCGCTGTTGGGTACGCTGCGGAGTTTGACGATCCACCACTTGCCGTTTGATGGAGTCAGTCTTGGTCGGACGGTGATGGCTCGGGAGCGGATGGGTGCTGCTAGCTCCGGCAACGGCAGCAATCCGATATCGCCTGCAGCAGCGACGCTGAGTGACTATTGGGATGACTTTGATGATGAGCGGCCGTCGGTTGGGCAGGCGGTTGCGCTGGAGAAGGTTCGGTTGGTGAAGTGTGAGAAGGTTACGGAGGCGATGCGGAAGTTGCTTGGGAAGCATGTGGCGGAGTTCTCTATGGAGTAGCGGGGAGCTACTACTTCTTCTTCGTAACGGTCCACAGGCTCGCGCACATCACATCGAAGTCCTTTTGGAGCCGGCGATGGTCAAGGCCGACGCGACTCGAAGGCCACGGGGGTACAAGATCGGCGCTACCTCAACAAACCACTTTTCTGACATCGGCTCGACTCGACTCGGCTCGACATCTCTGCATACTCTACACATCTCTCACTCAAGACTCGAGCTTCACGCTTCACCTGCTGCACGCGGCGTACTCACGATGGCGGTGTTCTGCCGTTGTCATTTTACTTAACTTCTTCTTAATTTCACCCACCAGACCGCAGTCTGCCATTTCCACCGAGATTGTCTTGTGGCCCTTTGAAGAGAAGTGTGATCGGCTGTGGAGAGAACACCCCTAGAACAGATCTTCTTCACTCTCTCCCCGTGTTTGGCATTCATTCACACACACATTCGCTCTGACTGAAACGCGTCGCGTGAAATTTCTTCCCGAGACGCGACGCGTATTTTTCCGTGAAAGAAATGAGAAGTGACGGAGCCATGGCTGACGCGAAACGCAACATTCCCCGTTCGCGTCCTTGTCCTTCCTGATCGCTGCCGCCACCACACCACGGACACGGACAGCAGACATCGCAGCAGCCATGTCGCACGAAGACGATATCATCGCCGCTGCTCGACTGGCAGACGGTGTCGAAACGCAACCGAAGCAGGAAGAAGGACAGCAGGGCGATCGGCATAATCCCATGCAGATCGACGACGACGACGACAGCAAAGATGACGTCCAGGCTGAGGCCAAGGAGGAAGGAGGAGGACAAAGCGGCGAACCGTCTGCAGAAGATGCTGAGGAGACGAAGAAACACGACCAGCGCATCGCCAAGCTCAAGTTCTTGCTCGAGAAGTCGTCGATCTACTCGCGCATCATGGGAGAGCGAATGGACGCCGAGCGCAAGAAACGCGTAGAAGCGGCCTCAAAGAAGGAGAGCAGCACAACCGCAGGCAAGAGCGCACAGTCTTCTTCGTCGTCCGGCGCCAGAAAGGGAACGCGCTCAAATCCGGCAGGGGACAAGGAGGCTCCCGCTGAGCTACCCACTCGTACTCGCAAAAAGCGCAAAACGGACAACCAGTACGAGATCAGCTCTTACCTGGACAAGGAAGATCTAGAAGCTGCCGCGACCGCTGCTTCGGCGTCCAAAGGCGAATCGAGCAGTGCCGGCAAAAAGCGCACTCGTGGTGCTGCCGACGCCGGCGACGACAACGACGAGAAAGGACGGGACAACGACAGGAGGCAGCCCAAATTGCTGACGGGCGCCAAAATGCGCGACTACCAACTCGACGGACTTGACTGGCTGATCTCGCTATATGAGAATGGCCTGAACGGTATCTTAGCGGACGAGATGGGGTTGGGCAAGACGATTCAGACGATCTCGTTCTTGGCCCACCTGCGCGAAAACGGCGTCTGGGGCCCCTTCCTCGTTTGTGCACCTCTGTCAACCATCACCAACTGGGTGCTCGAGTTTGAACGGTGCGTATCTGATTTGATGGTATGCGTGCTGCTCATCCCTGCGCTCTGGAATACATGACTGAAATCTTCGTCTATTTCACAGATTCACACCTGACATTCCCGTCGTTCTCTATTACGGGTCAGCACCCGAAAGGACAGAGCTCAGGCGGAAGCATGACCTCAACTCGGTCCCTACTACGCAAAAGGCAAAAGAAGCATTCCCAGTAGTGATCAGCTCGTACGAAGTCATCATGCGCGATCGATCGTACCTCGCTGGACTCGACTGGAAGTACATTGTCGTGGATGAAGGACATCGACTCAAGAACATGAACTGCAAGCTCGTGCGCGAACTCAAGACGTATCGATCAGCGAATCGCCTCATCCTCACAGGCACTCCCCTCCACAACAACCTCGCCGAGCTGTGGTCGCTGCTGAACTTTATTTTGCCGGACATCTTCGACGATCTGGCTACGTTCGAGAAATGGTTCGATTTCAGCGACTTGCACGAAGAGGGAGACAATGGCGGAGACAGGTTACTGAGCAAACAGCAGTCGGGAAGCATCATCACGCAGTTGCATGCCATCCTGAAGCCCTTCCTGCTGAGAAGACTCAAGGCTGATGTCGAATCGGACCTACCACCCAAAAAGGAGGTGAGTACTGTCAGTCGGCATGCATCAATGACACATTACTGACTGATGTCTATTCCCCTTGTCTTGTTGCAGTATCTGCTTTACGCGCCGCTCACCGAACAACAAAAAGATCTTTACGAGGCGATTCTGGGCAAGGACATTCGCAGATGGCTTATGGAGAGCAAGACGGGTCTCAAGTGGGAGGAAATTGCCGACATCATCGAGGGTAATTGGGAGGAAAAGCGTGCAGGCGGATACGAATACGACAAGAAAGCCCGCAGTATACGCGAAATTGAACAGGCGGAGGAGGAGCTTGCTGCGCAGCAACAAATCACCGCCATCGAAGACTCGGATGACGAGGTTGTTGAGGTGGTACAAGGGAAGGCAAAGCAGACCAAACAGACCGCAGAGGTTGCTGACGCGAGCACGCGCAGCAGCATCACTGCCGTTGAATCGCCTGTATCTGCGGCTTCCACTCGCCTCGGCACGCCTACGAAGGCTGGCAATGCTAAGGAAGCTCTGACACCCCGAAGGTCGGCGCGGAGCAAGGACGACCAAAGCGCCACACCAAGCAAGGAGCACAAATATGCAACAGCTGGCCGATCAGGAAACGATGACCTTCCATCAGGCAGCGTCTCACGAGCTCGGCAAAGCGGTTCGGGTGCCGTGCATGCGCGAAATCCAGCGGAAGCCGCTCAGAATGGCTCTGCACGAGGAGAAGGAAGTCGCAAATCTGCATCTTCCCAGGCGGGAAAGAGGAAGGAGCCCAACTCAAACGCTCAACAATATATCGTGATAGACGACGACGAAGAGGATCAAGACTTCACCATGTCGGACAAACCCCCTCCCGAAAGGTCACATCGCTACCCCCGTCGACGTGCTCGCAAAGAGGTCAATTATTCGCAATTGGATGACGACTTCAACGAGCGCATATGGCGCCAGATTGATGCGGCCGAGGGCGGCGAAGATGGCAAGGAACTCGGGGGTAGGGAGCAGGGCCGCTTGAGTCGTGGTATGGCTGCTTGGCACGGGAGCTCAGAGGCTAGCTCATCTGTGAATTCGCCGCGGGGTCAGCAGGAGTCAGGACCGAGCTCGTTGCTTGTGAGAGAAGTCGGGAAGCAGAGAGCGAATGAGATTTCGACAGAATTGAAGGGCAAGAAGTGGCTGGTTCGCGATGCGCGTGAGTACTTGTCTCCCTGTAGGACTTTCGCATGCGTATCTTGCGCTGACCACATCTTATGCTGATCATTGTAGAGAAAGAGATAAACAACCTTCATCTAGAAAACATCGTCATGCAGCTTCGCAAGATCTGCTGCCATCCCTTTTTGTTCGACTGGCCAGTAGACCGCGACGCAGGTATCAAGGTCGTCAACGAGGATCTCATCCACGCGAGTGGTAAGATGCTTATGTTGAATCGCCTGCTGGACGCCTTGTTTGCGCGCGGGCACAAGGTCTTGATCTTCAGTCAATTTACGACGATGTTGGATATCATGGAGGACTGGGCTACAGGTGCGTAGACTTATGGCACTCAGAGCGCTCATAATCTCCGTGCTGATCAGTCTTTTGATTTGGGCCGCTCAGAGTACAAGAATCTTCGAATCTGCCGCATTGACGGAAGTACTAAGCAAGACCTTCGCCGACAGCAGATGAAGAGCTTCAACGAGGAGACAGGTCCAGATGCTTGCAATCTTTTCTTGCTGAGTACGCGGGCTGGCGGTTTGGGTATCAACCTTGTAGCTGCGGATACGGTCATCTTCTATGACTCGGATTGGGTATGTTCTGCGCTTTGATACATTCCAGCTTCCTTGTTGATCATGCATACTGACCAGCACAATGTCTGCACTCAGAATCCTCAAATGGACCTACAGGCACAAGACCGTGTGCATCGCATCGGTCAAACAAAGGTGAGTACGGTCTTCTTCATCATACAACTGCAATACGTCTTCGCTGACTGAATCCTGCTCCCCTCAAAAGCCCGTCCTCATCTTCCGCCTCGTCTCTGCCAACACGGTGGAGCAGAAGATCCTCAAGCGAGCTGGGAACAAGCGCAAACTGGAAGCGCTCGTCATTCAACAGGGCAAATTCAAGCTTCCAACTGGGATCACGCGTAACACGCTCACAGGCCGAGGCGGCGGTGCTGTCGGAGGGGAGGAGAGTCTGACCGAGATGGCAGCTGCGCTTTTGCGACTCGATGGCGAACGAGTGCAGCTGGCCCGAAAGGGTGATGAAATCATCAGTGACGCCAACTTGGAGCGGCTCTTGGACCGAAGCCCGGAGGCGTATCAGCGTAAGCGCGGGTGGGTCGGCGCCATGGATGGCGGAGAGCACGACGGCGATGCAGAAGGAGCTGATGGGCAGGCGGGTTCGAAGTCGGCTGCTGGAAACGCCCAGGCTGCGTTCGAGGTCACTTCGACGGACGTGGAGAACGATGTCAACGATGTGGTGGCCAGGCTTATGGCTGCCGAGGACTAGACCGGATCAAGAGACTGCAGACGGGACCTTGGGCTTTCTGCTTATAGCGACAGTAACAATTGGAGCTTTATGTTCCCACAGTACTATGAATTGACGTATGTCTCAGAGATGCGCATCCAGTGGAGCGCGCCATCAAAAACTCCCTCATGTGCGGCTGAAACGTCGATAAAGCACAGGGTGCGGGCCTTATTCGCGATTATGTCTCGACGCGCCGTGCTCATCATGCGAACAGAGGAGAGAGTCAACAAGGTGATTTGCGAGGTCAGTAAGAGCAAAGGCCGGCACCGAGGGAAAAGAGACAGATGGAAGAGAAACGCAGAGAGAAAGAGAGTGGAGAGAGTGAAAGAGTCGCGATGGAGCGCAGTAACACGAGCGTGTGAGCCAGAGCGAGTGGTGAAAGGAAATCGATCTCTATGAATATCGGGATCAGGAGATGGGAGCGGGGCAACGGGAGCGAGACAATCGATACATACATATCTCTTTCGCTCTGACAGCACCACGCTTCGACTTCGGCGCAGCCGACGGATCACCGGTGCCCTCATTGAGGGGTACAGCCACCGCCAAAGTTGCCATCAGGGCCGGGAGAGATATGGTCCAGATGTGACATATCCATGTACTCGTAGTGTTCGAAGACGAGGCTGAACTGCGTGTCCTCGCATCCGGCTTCGAGCAATGGTGGATTATCGAGCCGAAGCGGTACGCGTTCATCCTGAGCCCCTCTGCAAGGATCGTCGTCAGGCCAGATGTGGTCGCACTGGCGTGCGAGATCCGCAAGGGCTCCAATCACGTCCCTCACAAGGACTGGCGGCGGCAGTTGGTGCTGGACGTCGACTTCAGCCTCAGTGGCAGATGCTGATATGCGCTGTTGCTCGTCATTTTCCTTCTGGCCAATGATAGTGTTGACAAAGGGCTTGGAACTCGTCAGGAACTGGATAGTAACATCGAGTGACGATACCGGCGGCCACGTAGCGGTCTCGTCCAGAAGCATAGGGAAGTCTTTGACCTTAAATCGACTGACGAGCTGGAGATGGCGTTCTCCTTCCTTGACTGACCAATCCGACAATTCGTACGCAGAGTGAGGGTCGTCTCCGGCTCTGAGTCGACTGCCGAGTCTAGCCTCGTTCCACCCGTCCTCCTCTGACCAGTGCAACCTTTTTAGTGCAGGGTTGACGACAATGAACCTGGCGTAGGGTGGCTCAAAGGGCGACACCTCACCCCTTGCCTTCTGGCCCTTTTCGCAATACCAAATTTCCTTGAATTCGTCTTGGTTGAGGGGAGGGTTGAAGAGTGGCCGATATCGAAAGGGAAACTGATCGAGGTTAACGTCCTCGTCGATTATCGTTTTGAATTTTCGGGCGACTCCACGCAGCTTCAGGAGGGTTGAGTTGTCGCATTGCTCCAAGAAAGACTTGATGAGCTCAGCGGGTAGTGCCAAGAAGGGAAAGACGGATGAGGAAGGTGATGAGGTGGTGGGTGACGTTGTGGCGACACCGGTGTTCAGGCTCAATTCTTGTGCTTGCTGCGCGACGACAGCAGCAGCTGCGTCAGTGGCAGCTTGGCTTGGTGTCGACATAGGTAGAGTGACTTGCCAGACAGCAGAATCGGCGAGGTCGAGACACGAGTGACGAGAAGTTGCGCCCGTGGATGTTCTCTAGAGGAGAAGTAGTGGAGGAGTGTCGAGGTACAGAAAGTCAAGGAACGGTCAGCATAAGGGATAGAAAGTGAGTCAGAAGTCATGTTCTATCGTACAATCATATCGGGAGAAGAGATGTTCCCGGCCGGATGAGAGATTATTAGGAGCTGAAGTGAGTCAAACAGACCGAGGAGGGGGCGGGGGAAGGGCGAGTAATAAGATGGATGGCGAACGCGGAGGTGAACCTTCTGGTGGTACCCGTGGTCGAAGAACTGATGGACGGTGGAGAAAAAAGGTAGAGCGAAATCGCTTCACGTTGCCCGCATCACATGCGCAAACCTTTGCCACTGTTGAGCACCCAATAAAGACACGTACCTTTGTATCGCGTTTGCTGTGTGAAGTAGCCCGAATGCCATTTCCTGCCCAGGAGAAGCCCCCCTCGCAGCGCTGTGAAGATCAAAAGAAACCCACAAACGAGTGACATTTCGCAGAAAGGAATTAGTATCAAGATGGTCCTTTGAACAGTCCGGTATGTGCAAGTACGCGAGGCGTGAGAAGGTTAAAAAGGAGTGTGAAAAGTTAGACCTTCAGAAATGGTTGTCGATGAAGTGCTGCACAATGCCGCGTCCACGCATATCGACCTTGTCAGCCTCCCGCCTGACAACGATGAGCGGATGTGTATCGAGCACGTCCTCCATCTTGACGAAGTGGCGCTCAAACTTGTGGCCCAGTACCAGAGTCCACTGCGCAATCATTCGCAACTGTGGTGTGTGAAGGCGGAGTTGAGTTGGTGGTAAGGACGGTGGAAGTGGGTACTTGGTATGAGTGGACGAGGCGGTGAGGTAGGAGAAGATTGTCGATGATAGTGTTTCGGGATCGTGAGAGGAAGCAGGTGAGGACCCGTTGATTGTGGATGATGAGCGGAATGGGTCTGCTTTGTTGGTTTTGAACGGATTGTCGTCGGGCGGTTGGACGAAGTACGCTTTCCGGCGGGCGTACCATGCTTCGTCGGCCTCCGATGCTGATGCGCCAGCCCCCTCTGAGTGAGCAATCGCAGCCAACCCGTTTCCTGATACTGATGGAATCAAGGCTGCCGTACCCTCTGCGTCCAGCCGTCCGTCTTGCTCTTGCAATCTCTGCTTCCGGATCAAGTCCTGTACGCGAGCTGTCGACTTTTTGGCATACGATCGGAAGTAGATAACGACGGCGGCCAAGGCCGGAGGTAAGAGGAACAGGAAGGCGAAGGGCATGGCGAGGACGATGAGGTAGTTCAATGGGAATCTGGCTGAGATCCTCCGCGGGTGGAAAATGGCCGGCGGAGTGAATCTTTGCTTGAGCTTGTCCAGGAAAGATGGAGCAGCCGTGGGAAGGGTGTAAGATGTGACGACGCCGTCGTACTTGGGACACACGTTCCATGTGAGGCCACGAATGGCGAAAGGGTCGACAGGGTAGAGGGAAGCGGTACGGAATGCGACGGGAAAATCGTGCGTTGCATTGGCATAGACCACCACTTTGTCGAAGCGATTGAGACCGATCATGAAGCTAGAACTCGGCTTGGTCATGGCTTCAAGAACCCCAACGCGGGGTCGGGTAGTATCCGATATTCCGTCTGACTCGGTCGGAGAGTCCCAGCCGTCGTCGAGGAGGTACTGAAAAGGGGACAAATACATACTCATTGAGCAGGTATGATCTCGCTGGATAGAAATGGTTCACACTTACTAGCTGGAGACCAGTCCGCCCCATGGTGGCGGCTGTCCTTTTGGCCAGCCAGGGCCGACCAGTACGACTCTCTGGGGGCATTCCTATATGTGGCGTCGCAAATGTTACGAACGTGTTCGGCTGGGGTGGGCTTGCCAGAATCGAGCGAGTATTTTCGTTTGTGACATCCTTGGGGATTTGATCCTCGGCGACCGAGGCAAAAAAACCGTCCCGCTCCAGGACACCAACAGCGAAACGGGCGATCAATCCTCCAAGACTATGGCCTAGGAGTGATACCTGTGCGATATGCCGTGGATGACCTTTGGTACTTGACTGCAGGCGAAGATTTCTGACGTCGGATTTGATCTCTTGGACGAGGCGGAATGCACAGAAATCGATGCCGTCGAATGTACCATCAATATTGGCAGCGGAGTTGAGGATAACGACAACTGGCCGATCCCGTGGTAAGCTTGAGGGTTCTCTAATCTCGACATCCTCTGGGGGTGGTATAGATTTTGATTTGGATGAGGTCGGCGCAGGAGAATTCAGGACGAAAGAATCGGGATGACCTGCTTTGACGAGAGCGTTGGAGAAATATTGGAGATCTTCTGGGCTACCGAACAGTCCATGGACACAGACCACGAGATGGACAGTTTCGACCGGTTGTGACATCTCAACGCGGATGGGGGAAGGAAAGAGAGGAGAGAGGGAGAGAGGGAGGTCAGCCGAGGAAATGGAGCGTGCTCTTAAATGCCTGGAGAGGGTCGGTGATGGGGATTCGAATGCTGCGTGAATGAGCGGGGGCTGCATTCCGTTGTTGATTTGTGAGGTTTCCGTCTTAGTTTCTAGCGCCGGTCCCGGATTTAAGACCCGGACGCATGGCAGAAATCCCGGACAGCGGCATTGGGCTTCCGATCTTGTTGATTGCTTATGTCAGCCCCTAAAGCTTAATTCCATGCATTGCTGAGGTGGTCTGTCCAGGCGGGGATGATGATGGTGTCCAGTCCTAGGTGGGGTCGTCGATGAGCTGGTCTACGATTTGGATCTGCCGACGAGCTGAAAGGAAAGATCAGACAGAAGAATGAGCGACGCCGTGCAAGAAGTTCACCTGGTCGTCCTGGTCCATGGCCTCTGGGGCTCGCCTGCCAACCTCCGACACATCTGTCGCTCGCTCATCAAAAAGAACCCTGGCGCCTACCTAGCTCCACGTTCCGATGCCTCCTCACGCATTCTCACCGAGCGAGAAGCACAGCGCATCAAGAAGGAGGAAGAGAAGCGCAAGAAGGCCGAAGCAAAAGGTGGCAGCAAGTCACCACATGCCTGGGAAGAGCCTCTCCTCAAGCCTGACTACAGCGAGTCAGGGGGAAACCCGCCGAAGCTCCAACTCGTCCTGCTCAACACCCGCAGTAACGAGGACCGGACTTACGATGGTGTAGACTGGAGCGCAGAGCGCGTTCGTCTGGAGATCGACGCCGAAGTGCTCCGATTGCGCACAGCTACCTCCCCGCCCTGCCACGTCGCTCGCTTCTCCATCATCGCCTACTCGCTCGGAGGGCTCGTCAGTCGGTACACAGTTGGCCTCCTTCACTCGCGGCATTTCTTCACCCTTGTGCCAGGTGCGCAAATCCCTGCTTCCATCGTCGACGAGGACCTGGCCAAAAAGCTCCGGCAACCACCTGTGCCCGTCCAATTCGTTACCCTTGCAACTCCCCATCTCGGCATGCTACCTCCAAGTTCAGGTTTCAGGCGCTTCGCGGCGTACGTCGGAGCGCGCACTTTGAGTAGAACAGGAGAGCAGCTTGTGAGTCTTTATTGAACTGGGCTTTGAGAATTTTGGATGTCCCCAATCGAGTCTACAGCGCTGATCTCATCCGCCCCCCCAATTTCCCGTCTCAGTTTCTGCAAGATTCGGGATGGGAAGGCATGGAGGATAGCAACGCAACGTCTGAATCGCAAAATAGGTCAGATCGATCCGCTTCTCGAGGACTTATCGAAGCCATGAGCATTCCCGACCTACCTTTCATGGCTGCCTTGCAACGATTCGAGAAGGTCGTCATTTATGCAAATGCCATCAACGATCCCACCGTCCCCTTTCGCACAGCAGGCATCTTTCCCTCCGACCCTTTCGTCGTCGAAGGCTTGCATGTCGAAATTGAACCTGACTACGAAGGCCTGGTCCAGTCCTACTCCTTCCCGAGCGAGGCCGTTCAATCGAAAAAGTCCTGGGTGTCCTCAATCAAGAATTACCAAGTTCCAATGTTCCTCAATCCGCGTCGGATCCCATTCAGGTTCCCTCTCAACTACATCGCCGTACCTCTCTTTCCCATCGCCTTTCCGATCCTGCTTGCCTTGGTTCTTACCCACTTCCGCAAGGAAAGTGGAGATTCGAGGAAGCGGATCAGGGAGCTCAGAAGGTTATGGCGAGAGGAGCGGGAGTTGGAAACAGAAATCGCAGACGGTAAGGGTGGGGACGCGAGGAATAGCGGCGGCGATGCAACGAAAGGCGGCGAGGGTTCCAAGCCGGCGGCGCATTTTTCTATGGAAGATATGGGACGAAGGATGAGTGCGGCGCCAGGAGCGATGGGCTCAGCAGCTACTTCTGGCACCGCCACCCCAAGCGCCCCCACCCAGGCGACATCAACAAAGCCCGCCTCTTCCTCCTCTGACAAACGGGCCAGAGAGCTCGAGGAACATCTCGGAGAACAGAGCCGGATTAGCGCCTTGCTCAATCGTGTCGAGAATCGCGCTATTGACGCTGCGGAACTTGGAGATGGAACAATCGAAGGCAATCGCCAACGTGGGAACGAACATGGGGCGACCGTCGTCACAGCCGCCGCCGCCACTTCTTCGACCACCAACGCACCTTCATCAAACGATCGCTACCCAGCCGCCATCCCGCCCAAACATGCCAAATCGCAACCGAAGCTCTTCCCGCTCCAGAAGAAAATGATCGACATGATGGAGACGGGATTGGGCAACAAGTTGGAGCGAAGGCTGACCTACTTCCCCAACGTGCTCAACGCGCATCCAGTCATCATCGTCAGAGTTCCCTCAAGTGAGCTGTCCAAGCTGGGCGAAGGGATCGTGCGCAACTTGGTGGACACCTTCGTCCTATGAGCGACCGAGCTTGAAGGCTTTGTCTTCAAAGCCAGGCAAAGCCGGGGCCCTCCACGCTTAGCATGCAACTTGCATTCAAGTTCGTGATACTTCCAGTAGTGCTTCCAAGGACTCTTTACTTGTGGACTCGTTAACCCCTTCTTTTCGGAATAGAATCGTACATATACTTGCTCTGCTCGCTTCGCCGTATCGGCCCCGTCAGCAAGGTTCGAAGATCGTTTCGTGAAGGCGCACAGAGCAGTGGAAGCAGGGCCAGCTGTGTAGGGCAAGCAACCTCTTTTAAGGAGGGAGTCAGAAAATCCGGTTCCTGGTCATCTTATGTCCATGCCCAGGGGCAGCTCCTCGGTCCTGCTCCCAGCTGAGCCGAGTCAGCGATGAACGATATCACTCGCGGATTCCATTGCTGCAATCTCATGAGTCCTGAAGCGGATCACAGAGAGCGGGCTCATGGTATGAGGATTTGTGAAAGGTGCGAAGGACGAAACAATGGAGGGCCGGTGACTTTGGGGTTGTGTGAAAGCGACAAGTTCCGCGTAAGAATAAAGAAGGTCCAGTAAGGCCGAGGCGTTGGAGTCTGAGAAGTCCAAAAGAGTGTTCTTGGCGGCAGTAGACAGATGGAGACTTGGCTACTCCTCGATAGCCGCCCTTTTTAGTGAGCGCAGCGTTTGCTCTGTTTACTGTTGGACCAAAAGAGGGACACGCATAATCAGAACCAGGCTTCAATACGATGCTGTTCGGGAGGATGAAGAACTGCGAAGGTGGGACGTACATACGGCAGCCAACTGCCACAATAGGAGTTGCTGAGGACCCAAGGATTGAGGGGGTACGGATCGTAAATCTCGTAGTTCCCTGGGTGGGAGTTGGTGTCGCAAAGATTGTCTGGGAGGGATATCTTGAAGCAGCCCTGCTCGGGATCAAGCGTGCTGACTTGACACTTCGAATCGGTGAGGCAGGCTACACAGCAGTCGTATGGGGTGGGCCCATCGACCCACGTCGTTTCGACCAGAGGGCTAGTGAACGCTAATTGGGCCTCGGAGACGCTGAGCTGGTTGATGGGGCCGCAGGCAGCGTAATACGTGGCCAAAGCTCGTTCCGTAATGTGAGGTTTGACGTGCGTAACGGTTGCAATAACATTTACAGTGCTCGTCGATGTCACTTTCCTCGTGACCGTTGCCGTCGTGAAGCGCGTAACACCGTGAGGAATGATAAGTCTTGTTCTGGAGACAGTGGATGTCATTGTCGCCGTCGTTGTGTGCCTTGCTTTAGTCACCGTCTCCACCTGCGCAGCGAGGACGACCTTGAACTTGCTGACTCGCTTGGTGACGTCGATGTCACAAATGATTTTGCGTGGGTACTGCCGAGTTTCTTGTCGTGGACTCACATCGCGCTTGCAGGAGCTGGAAAGGTCGCGGCGTTGAGTGTCGCCTGGGTTGACAGGTGTAAACGTCGCAGGTGGTAGCTTTGTGGTTGTTGACGTCGTTGTAACTGTCGTTGCCGGAACCCTGGACGTCGATGTCGATGTAGCTGTAGTTATCGTCCAGATGGTGTTCGTCTCCGTGTCGGTTATGATGGCCACACCCTTTTTGACGTCTGCCGCGGCGGTGAAGGTCATCGTTCTCGACACCGTAGCGAGGACCGTCCTGGGCGCCCGTGTGATTGTAGTGACGGGAGTCGACGTCTGCGTGACGGTCCGGGTGACGGTCTGGGTAGATCGATGAGTGACGTGGCTAACGCTGACCTTCTTGGTTGCAAAGAGCGTCCGACATTCCGTCTGGGTGAGGGTCTTTGTCGTTGGTGCTCTTGAGGTCGCGGCCGTTACTGACGCCGAGAGCGCCAGGATGGCGAGAAGGGAGGTGAACTTCATCTCGATCACCGGGTGTGGAACATTCGAGGAATGGAGTGATGTGATGGGGGAATGGACAGGGAGAGAGACAGGGACAAGGGAAGAGAGAGGGCGAAAGAAAGGTTGAAGATGGGAGAAGGAAGACGGAGATCGCTGGGAGAAGAATGATCAGCACATGCAGAACCAGCCTTTACATATGCAGTGCCTTGGCCATTCCCTGCAGTCTCAAGTAGCACGCTGCACTCCCATGCATCAAGAATGCATATCGAGCATGCATGAGCATGGCTGAAGATGCGATGTTATGAGTTAGCAACAACCCTTCTTCGCCCGCGCAGTCGCTGTCAGCAGTCAGTATCAGTAGTCAGTTAGTCAGTCTTCAGGCAAGGAAGGGATGTCGAAGGCTGGGAATGATGAATGATCCGACGTCGGACTCGATCTGCCCAGCTTTTGCGTCTGTGCCTCTTGCAGCCGCGATCCAGGATTCTCCGGTCGAGACTCTCGCCGGAATACGTGGGTACGCCTGCCCGTGTCTGGACCGGTGAAGGAGACGAAGCTCGACTGTTAGAGCGTCATCAATGCCCCGCATCGTAAAGAAAGGAGTGGTCGTGGTGAGCGTCGTCGATAGGTCTGTTGAGTAGAAGATGCGGAAGATATACAATATTTCGGAAGTTGGTCACCTCATCATCATGAACTTTGGGGCCTATGTTCCTTCGAGGAGCCGATTCCTCTTCGTCTCGTCCATGCCGTGTTATGCTCTCCCCGCTCTTCATTTGCGCAGAACGTAAAGCCGCGCCTCGAAGGGTTCCAACACTTCTAAAGAGCGTTCCTCCTTCCCGTCCCCATAGTTGCATGCGATGAGCGACGAGCCCATCTCCTGCTGCTTGGACGAAGGCAGAACAGCGTCCACAACGAACCGTCCCAGCGCGACTCCTTCCAGTCGCTCACGTGCAAAGTTCCCCACGAAGATAGCGATCTCGCCCTCGAACTCCCTCACGAACCCAAATACCGGTGATCCCCTCTGACCATCTCCCGGAGCGCTAATGGGGATATCAAGGACGCGGTAGGAGCCGTAGACGAGGACGTCGTGCTTTTTGCGAAGCTGTATGGAGCGTTTCCAGAAGTGGAAGACGCTTGATGGGTCCGAAAGCTGGGAGGCGACGTTGCAGTTGATGTTGTCCGGGTTGACCTTCATCCAGAGTTTGGCCGAAGGGTTGGAGGAGAACCCCGCACTTGGTGTGTCGTCCCACTGTGGAGCGAGCGAAGAGCGGGAGTGTCAGTTGATAATTCGAAGGAGAGTGGTGAGGTTGGGAAGGACTCACTGGCATAGGAGTACGAGCGTTGTCGCGTGCTTTGCGCATGATGCCCATCATCACTTGCTTCTCGAAGTCGGCAGGCACAGGCACGCCCTCTTTCGCACACTCTTCTTTCTTCTTCGCCATCACATCGTCGTAGTAGCTGTGAGAGGGAATCAAGATATCATCAGCAAAGAAACGTACTGCAATTGCATCAGTATACGGGAAGAAGGGAACACACCGCTTCGAGACGAGGTCGTCGTATTCGCTGATGGGCCAGTCAGCGGGCACATTGAGCATGCCTAGTTCCTCGCCTTGATAGACAAAGAGGGTACCAGCAAGGGAGCAGGAGAATAGGGCCAAAAGTTTGGCTCCCTCCCATCGGTAGCGGGGGTCCTCAGCGTACACGCCTCTACAGATAGGCATTCGCGCGAGGATTTTGGTCAGCTTACATGTACGTCTCAGTACAGAAAATTAGAGAAAATATAATTCACTTACAGCATGTTCGAGAGACTGCGAGGTCTGTTTGCAGTCGAGAAGATTCGTTCAGTATGACATACTTAATTCCTTTGTCAATGAAAGGAGACAACTCACTGATCGTGGTTGCTCAAAAAGTTGCCTAGCCAGCTATCATGCTCCAGTGCCCAATGCTGCCACTTCGAAATCGCGTCCCGAAATGAATCAAAGTTTCTGGGTCGTCCCGGCCCAGGCTCAAAGACCGACGTAGTGGAAGGAGGCAGGTCCAGGTTCAAATGATCGAATGTGAAGAGCTGCTGGAGTGGTTTCCCATGCTGTGTCATGTCCAGCGCTTGTTGGATCGTCGTCAGACCGGACTCGCCGACGGTGAAGGCTTTGTAGTGGACTAAAACGTCGTCGTGCAGCTCGGTGAGGTATTCGATGAGTTTGGGTCCATGGGCGTAAAGTGCTAGAGCTGATTGGTACTTGCTTGAAGGGTCGGAGACAGGCGCGTCTGGAAAGGCGGGAGGTTTGGAGATGAAGTTGATGGCGTCGAGTCTCTGCGGAGGAAAGTGATGGAGGTCGATGAGCTTTGCCTCTCGTCAAAAGATAGATGAGTTTAGTAAACTTACGAATCCAACTACGCCCTTCTCAAGCCAGAAGCGCATGATTTCCTTGACAGCTTCTCGAAGCTCGGGAAGGTCCCAGTTCAAATCCGGCTGCGTCTTATCGAAGATATGGAAATAATACTGTTGTCTCCCTTCATCCCATGTCCAACTTGATCCGCCCCAGATAGAAGCCCAGTTGTTCGGCTCGACCCGTTCGCCTTGAGGACCTGTTTTCGCATCGCGCCAGATGTACCAGTCTGCTTTGGGGTTCGTCCGACTGGTGCGAGATTCTTGGAACCAGGAGTGTTGGTCTGAGCTGTGGTTGACCACGAGGTCATGGACGAGACGTATGTTCTTGGCTTTGAGTAGGGAGGCGAGCGTGTCCCAGTCCGCCAAAGAGCCGTATTTGCTGTCCACGTCTCTGTAATCGCTGACATCGTATCCCTGACAAGACGGACAGAAGCTGATGTTCAGCGATCAACCCAAGCTTTCATTGCAGAAGGGTTCGGGGTTCTGCTCACCATATCTACGTTCGGGCTCTTGAAGAATGGACTGAGCCAGACCATGTCGATACCGAGCTCAGCAAGGTAGTCTACATGATCGGCGATTCCTTTGAGGTCGCCCATGCCATCCCCGTTGCTGTCGGCGAAGGACGCCGGGTAGAGCTGGGCGGCACAAGCTGACTTCCACCAGGCTTTGGAGGCCGTCTTGGTCGTGTTGAAGTTGGACATTATCCTGGTCTGTTCAGTCAAAAATTGGAGGGCGGGTGAGATAGTGAAGGGGAAAGGATCGCAGATGAGGAGCGGTCAGGGCAGAGAGGAATCAGCAGTTAGAATGATCCAAAGAGCTTTATATATGCTTCCTACGATGAGCGTTGGTGAAGGAGATAAGTTCGATCGAACTTGGGACCCGCGAGAACGATGACTCCGATCCAACTGGCTGGGGACCGCTGAAGGGATAATCGACGGAGGCTACGCGCGACAGTGAGTTGGACCCTGTGCTCCGTCTTGGCGATGGGCGTCGAGGTCGGGAGCTCAGAGGGTCGTTGTCCGTGCGAGAGTTGAGTGAAGTTGTGAACCGAGCGCTGCCCGATGCTCTGGTTACCAGCGAAAGATCGCAAGTAGCGACCGCGCAACAACATGGCAGCATATCGTAGATAGCACGACCAAAGGCTAAGGAAATCACATGGATTCGCTTTCTGGTATTTTTCTGCACCGTACTCATCGAAGTCTGTGAGCACGTTGATCAGGTGGCTGCCGAGTTGAGGTTCGTGGCATCGAATTTTTGACCCATTGTCTGTCCTACCACCATGGTTCGAGGAAATGGTTACGATGTTCAACTCCTCAATCCCCCGGTCACTTGGGTGAAGCAAAGCTACCGGCACACATAAAAACCGGCGCAGTGGGTCCATAAAAATACCAGAAGCCGATCTGAGCATCTTTTGGGGCGAGGACATGCCGACAATGGTGTGAGGGAGGTGTTCGTGGTGAGGTGAGGAGGAGGAGGAGGAGGAGGAGGGAGGGGGAGTCACGTGAGCCCAGTTGCATGACGTCGGTGCGGAACGCAAAGAGTGCAAAGCCACGAAGTGTTGGTCTTGATCGCCCACCACCAACCCTTTCCACTCATCCACCCCAATTCGAACAGAGGAGAATTTGGTGCTCGCCATGGTGACCGCCGTCCCATACAAGCGCGCGTCCTCCTCGCTCAGCTTCTCCACCGAGATGGGCGACGCCTTCGCAAGCACACCCCCTTCCGAAGACGGCCACTCCAACGCATTCCACTCTTCGAACAGCGACAACAATCATCAACGACCCTTCCCCTTCGAACGCACATACTCCTCCTCATCTGCTACCTCAAACTCAGATGGTCTCTCTATAGCCTCCGCACCCGCTCTCTCAGCTCCCCTCACGGACCTCATCGAGACCTTCTGGGAGTCCAGACTTGATCTCCTCGATCGTCGATGGAAGGACTGGCGAGAGGGCGTCAAGCGGTCCATGGTAGAGGAGGCCAAAGCGCGTGTCAAGAGGACGAAGGAGAAGGCGCTCAGTCGCGCTGAGGTCAGGGCTATGGAGAAGGAAGTCATCAAGATGCGGAAAAAGGCGGCGGATCGGGTTGATAAGATCGGCAAGCAATGGCGCGATGCGAAGACGATTCGATTGCGGGACAAGGTGTCCTTCGTCATTGGTGTACTGTGAGTACTTTGTCGCGGTTTTGAATATTGCGAGGATCCTACGATCTGTGACCGCCTCTTTTCGTATGTCGCTAATCCCCTCCCTTGCTAATCCCCTCCTTTTGTGCAATTCTAGAAACCTGGTCTGCAGCTCCCTGTTGATCACCTCGCGGCCCGACTTGGTCCCACTGGCGTATTCGATTCAATGCATCTACTTCCTCCCCCTTCGCGTCTTCTCCTACTCGCGCAGGCGCTGGCATTACTTCCTCTTCGACGTGAGTCCTCCCGCCCGCACGTCCGCGGGATGATCTTCCGCCGACCAGGCATATTGTGAATGCTGATCATCTGTTGTCCCACTGCAGTACTGCTACTGGATCTCGGCACTCTGCAACGTCTTCCTCTGGATCTACCCTGATTCGAGGTTCCTCTTCCAAGCCTCGTATTGCGCCGCGCACGGGCCGCTCGCTTGGAGTGTCGTGACCTGGCGGAATTCGAGTAAGTTCCTCATCCCTCTAGGTTGAGAAAGTATCCATAGCGAGCTCATATCGTGTCTTGTGCTGCCTTACAGTGGTCTTCCACAGCTTGGAGAAGATGACTTCCCTCTTCATTCGTGAGTTCCAAGGGCCCAAAGTTGCTCTTTTTGATAAGTTTTCCTCTCGCTCACAACTACCGCCGCTTCGCGATGATTCTGCTCTGGACTGGTGCAGATATCTACCCGCCGCTGGTATTTACTACAATCGCGCACTACATCCCCCGGGATCAGGCCGAAAAGATGTATCCAGCCATCATCGGTCTCGAGACAATGGACGGATGGACATGCTTTGCATTTGTACGTTTCTTCTCTCATCTCGGATACCAGATCTCAGCTGATTCCTTGACCTCTGTTGCTCATATCTAGACATGCGGAGTGTACTGCGTTTGGCAAATTCTTTACTGGACGTTCATCTCTACGAGCAAGAAGAACAAGATCGCGTCAGGGGAACGGATCAACAGCTACTCGACCATGACCCGAGGTGAGTGTTCCTGAGCTCTCTTTGTCCGATTCCCTCCTTTCCGCGGCGCACGTTCTCGATGCTCACATCTTCCATTCTATGACATAGGCAAAGGCGCCGTTGCTAATCTGCTTGGGAAATATCCCCCAGCTCTGCGCGAACCTCTGTTCATGGGTAAGCATTTCAGTGCCGTTGTTTCCTACGATCCACATCCTGAGCCCCGTGCTGAGTTTTCATTCTCTCCCTTCTGTTTCTCAGTGCTGCAATTCGTCTACACGGTCGTGACAACCCTTCCCGCTCCCTGGCTGTTATACCCGCACAAGTTGACATCGACCATCTTCCTGATGCTGGTCCTCACAATCAGCGTGTGAGTAGAATGAAGGGACGATCCTTTGAGACGTGATCCATAAGTCAAGGTCGAGAGCTGACTGATTCGTTTGCGTGTGCTTCTAGCTGGAATGGCGCGACGTGGTATGTCGAGGTGTGGGCTCGTAAATTTGAGAAGGAGGTAAGCGCCCTATTTCAACCCCACATCGATCTCTCGTCCTCGTCCTCCTTCTGACGAACATTCCTCCCCGCCCTTTCATTCCAGCTCCTCGCCCTCCGCGCCGAAATGGAAGTCGCAAAACAACAAGAACTCGCGATCGCCGAAGCGCGCGGCGGGCTGGGGATGAACAGCATCGCCGCCTCGACCGCTCCCTCGTCGGCGAATCCGAGCCGGAGGAGCAGTGCGGAGATTGTCCATCCGTTCTCGATGGAGGTTGAGCCTGGAGGAAGTGGTGGTGGTGGGATGGAAGATCCTGGGGAGGTGTTGGATGGGGTTAGGGAGAAGGTTGAGAGGGAGGGGGAGGGGGAGAATCGGAAGGATCGGTGAGGTGAGGCGCGGCCGATTGAGGTGGGGGATGGAGTGGTCGAATGGAGGGAACGATGAAGGCTTCACGCTTCACAGCATAAGCGATCAAACAAATTTCATCGCCAGTCCACGGAGCGATGTGGCTCAGCTCGAGCCCTCGGACTCGAACGCTCGGTCGGAAGCGGAAAGCAACGGAAGACAAAAGGCAGCAGCAAGGCTCTCTACATACATACGTATTTCGGAACGAGTGACGGGTGGCAGGTAACGGTCAATAATAGTGACCTGGATACATAAGCATTATACCATGTGTTGCTCGGGTCGGGCAAAATGAAATCGTACGTTCCTCACAAGCGACGGGCTCGGCGCTCACGACTTCACGCCGAAGTCACGCGCAAGTTCTGACAACGAGTTGAGCCGCGGAGGACGGGCTCGACGCGAGACGCTCGAGTACAATGTCAGCTGTTCAGCGAGGGCTGCTTCGTTGTTGATGCGTTGATGCTTGATGCTTGATGCTTGATGCTTGATGCTTGTTGATGGATCCTTTGGAATCGAGACGAGGAACAAGTCATCAAGATGGGACGATTGTTCGTGCATACATTTGGCCCTTCGGGTCATCTCGGCTTCCTGTCACACGAGAGAGTTGGCGCGATCGGACAAGGCGCTTGACAGGGTAAACAGCATGGTACTAAATTGGCTGGGTATGTAGAGTGGGTGAGGCGGTGAGGGTCAAATCCGAGTGGTTTGAGGGGTTTGGACTTTAGAATTGATCGGGTTGGGCAGTGTCGTCTCAATGCTCGTGACACCTCCGACGGCGACGGGCGAGGTCGCGAGCCTTGCACTGAGAGTTCGATGTGATGAGGGCGACGGCGCTTAGTTCCCTCAGACAGAGTTACGTATGGAGTAGTGCATCTCAACTGTCTATGGTACAGAAAGCCTCTCAAGTTTGTTCCATCTCTCTCCCCCCCCCCCCCCCCCCCCCGCGTGGGAGGGTCTTGCTGCCTGCTCCCTGCGGTTTGACGCTTCCCAAAGCCCAAGCTCAGACCTCTCCGTGGGCGTACATCGTCGGTCCCAAATCTCCGAGGTCCAAGCAAATCCAAGTAAGCTCGTGCGTGCAGCGGCGTGCTGAGCGCGCTGAGAGCAACCACGCGCGCAGGCCATGGGCCGTATGTACCCACCTTTGCCAAGCGCCTAAGAGCCTTGCTTTGTACCATCACTACCAGTACATACATAGTCCGCAATCAGCGATCAGCGCCCAGCGCCCGGCGCCGAGAACGTGTGCTCGACTTGCGCTTTCGAAGGAGTTAAGAGACCGTCGCTCGTCGTTCCGCTTCGGTCATCTTTAAAGAGAGTTTCGTCAGCAGAACTACCTTGTGGACGTTCGACCCGCGGCAGGCCGCAGGCCCGGCTGAGGCGCTCCGAGGCGCCTCCATCCATTCTGCTGGATGGGGGCTCTGAGCCGACTGAAAAAGGCAGGGAACATCAGGCATCAGATATCAGATCAGAACCATCTCCCTATGGATGTACATACATACAGCGTACAGTCCTCATATGTACGTAGCAGTGATAACCCCATGACCCATCCCGCCTCCGACATACCCATAGAATCGCAGCTCCCGGACGCCCAACGCCCAGCAGCTTTGTATGTATGTATGAAGTACAGTATGCACCTCGTTCCTGCTGCTCGTTCAGTTATTGTACCTGCCTTCACGATGCACAGGCTGTTTCAGCAGTGCGCCGCATGCTGTAGCCAGCCGCAGGCGGTACTGAACATATACAACTGAATACGGATTACTGAACAAGGGATCTTCCTGGCTCTCGCCTCCCCGTGGCCCGCTATAATAATGATCGACGGACGGGGAGGTGATGCCTTTACCCAGACGGCATGCTGGGCAGCGATCCCGACTCCCGTGTGCTTGAGGGTTTGGGGCTAGAGACCTGGACGGCGGAATGTAGTGTAAGATGCTGGCCGAGAGAAGGCCGTGGGAAAGAAGTATAATGGTGATCGTCGAGGTGTCGAAAGGTGGTGGTCGGTGTTCCAGCGAGCGGCGACATGATAAGGTACACTAAACTCTATATGTGGGGCTGTCTAATACATGATTAAGACTAGAGAAGCCGAAATAGACTACTTGGCAGGGCCCAGTTGCGACGCACATATGAGGCACTAGATCAGTGTCTACGGCTCCGACAGGTGCAGATCGCTGTTTTTCCTTTGTGTTGTAGATCTGGAGATCAAACGCTCCGGCCGAGTTTCCCACGCTGTTCCCAATTTTTAGCGGGGTTAAATCGAACACTCCCTCGGCTAAATGCAGCCAGTCGTGCCTGAGCCAGATTTGTAATAGGATTGATCGGCAGACACCAGATCATGAAACTACAGCACTGCGCCAGTGTGGTAGGCGATCGGAAGGGGCTTCGGGTCCGCCTCAGGCTAAAATCATCATTCTCTCTGATCACAAAACGCATTCTCTCCGGCATATGCAAGATTCGAAGACAGGGCTGATGCTGCAAAGAGGTCCGACTCCCTCGTCGTTTCCATATGGCCCGACTTTTCCCACTTTCCCCCTGCCTCAAGCCTCAAGCCTCAAGATCGAATACAAGGGTAAGTGAGAGTGGTCTGGTGCCATGGTTCTGTGCAGTATCTCTGACATTTTGTAATTGAGGCAGAGTGGCTATTATGACACGGTCCTGCGCTGCACTGTCTCCTGTGTAGCCGCTGAGACTGCTCTGGTGCTGGTGCGAGGATGGAGATAGGGAGGGACAGCACTAGAGGAGAGACTGACGATCTTGACCCACTCACTGATTCGCTGAGTCTGTGCCGTTGATCGTCCGACTTTTCCAACGACCGCCCGCCTGTTTCTCTGGACGACGACGAGCTTCACCCAGCGATCCAGAACAGCAGCAGAGCCTCGACAGAAAGACCGCAGCAGTCTGCCTCACACTCTTTTACACCTCCCACACACACGCTTACACAGCAGCACACACTCACTCTCTCTTTTGTTCTCTCTCTCTCCAACAAATACAAAGCACACCCTTCCTCCCCTTCCTATCCATCTCCCTCCCCCCTCTTTCAACTCCTTCAACTTCAACTTCTACCTCAACTATCCATATCTCAAGGCTCTCTCAGCAAACAAAACACACCGACTACCCAGCTCATCATGTTCGGATTCAGCAGAACACCAGCATCATCATCACGGGACTCTTCCTCCTCCTCATCCTCACAATCACAGCGGACATCAAGAAAATCCAGCCGGAAATCAAATCGATCATCACAGACTACATCAACCATCTTCACAACCCTCCTCCTCGCATCATCAGCAGCGGCCTCATCTCTCTACTTCAACAATGCAGCAGAAGAACTACAGGCACGCCAACGTCATCTCGACGCTAATCAGGCACGAGCACTCTATGGCCAAACTCACCAAGAAGCACCACAACAGGCTCGGCGAGGTCTGCCCATGGGCGCATCCGTCGACAGCACTGTCAAGAACAGGAGGGCACTGGGTGGGGATTTCGCTACTTCTGGGTTCGACTATGTGAATGATAAGGTCCGCGGTGTCAATCTGTGAGTGACAATTGCCAATCTCTTCGTCTACCTCTATGTTGGAGTTTTGGACTGACCATCTCTCATCTTTGACCTTCCCTCTTAGTGGCAACTGGCTCGTCTTGGAACCTTGGATGGACAACAACGCTTCCCAAGTCCTCAACGCAAACGCTATCAACGCTCCCGGAGCCCACGTCGTCATCGACGAATACACAATGGGACTCTACCTCGACCCTGAGTTCCTCGGTCAGTTCTTCACCGACCACTTCGAGAGCTGGATCACAGAGGACGACTTCCGTCAGATCGCTGCCGCCGGTCTGAACCACGTCCGAATCCCCATCGGTCACTGGGCTTTCCCTGACTGCATCGAAGCCAACGTCGCTTACCAACCTTTGAACCGCTTCGAGAAGCTCAAGCAGGGTGTTATGTGGGCTCAGAAGTACAACCTCAAGGTCTGGATTGACCTCCACGGAACTCCCGGTTCGCAGAATGGGTACCCCGGTTCCGGTCGGGCAGGTGCTGCTCATTGGCCCAACAACTCAACCTTCATGGACATGACCCAGAAGGCGTTCAACTACCTCGTTGAAGAGTTCACCAAGAGCACCTACAAGGGAACCGTCACTGCCATCCAACCCGTTAACGAGCCCATCGGAGCCTACCAGAAGAACGTCCAAACTCTTCTGAACTCCTACTACCCTTGGTCATGGGACGCCCTTGCCTACCCCAATGGCGTCAACAATGCCGCTTCCAACGTCATGCTCGTCACTCACGACGCCTGGCAGGGTCTCTCGTACTGGCAAAGCTTCTACAACCAGACTCAGTCCGAACGAGTCATGATGGATGCTCACCCATACTTCGTCTACGGTCCTCAAGAGACCAACTCGTCCGATAGCTTCCGTCTGGACGAAGTCTGCCAGTACGGTCTCAAGATGGTCCAGAGTCAGAAGTACTACCCGACCGTAGCGGGCGAGTGGTCGATCGGTGCACCCAACGGTGACAACATCCCCGCCCTCCGTGATCTGCCAAACTCAGACCAGGTCATCTTCCCCTACACCAACAAGTACCCCTTCACCCAGCGCTACATGCAATTCCTGGCCATCAACTTCCGAGCACAACAACAAGTCTTCGAAGCAGGCTCCGGATGGATGTTCTGGAACTGGAAGCATCTGGCCTTTGCCGATCAGAGTTACCAGACTGGTATCAAGTACGGCTGGTTGCCTGCGAATGCGAGGGATTTGGATCACCAGCCTTTTGGATCGCTGTGTGTTGGTAACCGCTTTGCGATGTCGAAGAATGGTGTGGGCAATGGGGCGACGGGTTATGCGAGTGGCGCTGCTGTCCCTTCGGTCAAGGTTGCTGGTGCTTTCTTCGCTGTCGTTGTAGGAGCGGCGGCGGTCTTCTTGTCATAACGGATTGAGGTTTAATCAACCTCGCTCTCCGACCTAACCTACCACCCCCATCACCTATCAGCGCTATTCCGGATACCCCCATCACCAACTCTCCCCCCTACGACTCTGGCCGCCATTCTTGGTTTTGCTCCAACTTCCCTCGGACTGATCCCTTTTTGTCGAATCCGGGCCCCGGGCCCCCTCACATTTCCCTTCCCGTCGATCCAAACCAGGTCTTCAAGGGTCGGGTATAATAAACAGGAGCGGCCGGCCCCTCTATAACGGAGCGACATATCCCTCCCAACCAATTCTCTATTGTTCTTTGCCTTCATTTTCCCCACCTTCGGACGCTTTGTCACCCCTGTTGGCTCCCCTTTTGCTCCCCCCCTACCGAATCTTGTGCTCCCCCTCTAAGGTCCTCGTCTCTTTGATTTGTCTTTCCCCCCCCCCCCCCCCCCCCCTCCCTTTCTTTTTCTACGGGCTTTAGCTTTACGGGACCTCCAACCCCCCCATCCCTCGTCTTTCTTTTGCTCTGTTTTCTCTACCCCCGTCGTTCGCAATTTTCTCAGCTTCCACTCTTATAAGGGAACAATTGACTTCAACGATGTGATTGCAACATTTTCTGGATTGCCCAGTTTCCCACCTCTCTTTTCCGCTGCCTGTCCTTGACCCCCCGTCCTCGTAGCCCCTGTACTACTTGCGTTCGTCTTCCCGGCACTTTCCGTTGCTTCACCTGGAACGTACCCTCCAATAACCTTCGCATTTCCCACCTCGCCCCTTCCCCCGGTCGTTCTTCCATTTCTTTTCACCCCCATAGCTTCTTCCACCTCTCTCCCGTCTTGAAGATCGGACCGAACGAAACAGCCATGGGAATACACACACTTCTATATCGCAGACTTGCATGTGCAGAGTGCAGGAGAGCTGTCGCCTGAAGAAAAGAACGTAGCTAGGCCAGACGTTCTGGAATATGTTCTGTACCCTGGAGCAAGTTTAGCAAGGGGCAGAAGGCCCGAAGGCCCAGAGGACGAGCGATGGCAGAGCAACCATATGGAAGCATTCATTAAAGCAAACATGTGATTAGTAAGGTGATGGGTGTCTTGGAATCCTGGACAATGGACAAGCTATAGTAGTATTTAGTTCTTCTAGATAGAAGGGAGAAGGGAACTTTACTGAGAAAGATATTAAAGGGGGGAGGATGAAGATTGTTGATGTTGAAGTCGAATAAGAAAAGAGGCGAGCGTAATGGTGTTGGTGAATCGTGAATCGTCCATGCGAAGATAGAGAAGGGGCGAAGATAGAGAGGGGCTGAACTCAAAGGCTGGAGTGCGAGTCTGAATCCCTGAAGGAATTACAGGCTCGGGTATAGCAAGCTTGGCCAAGGGTTGAAGTGGTTCGTTTACGCAGACGGCGTAGTTGGCTGCGCCTGAGCAACGTACTGCTCCTGCAACTTCTACTGATCGTCCACACCAGCAGGTTCAGTCGGCCGCTGGAACATCCTCGAAATTTTTCCTCGGAGAGTCTTTCCCTGCGGCAGTTTATGAGTAGTGTCCTGCTGTTGCGAAGGAGGAGCAGCAGGAGGCGTTGTGTTCGTCTGCGAGTTGCCAGAGACGTACCGCTGAGCGAGCTGGGACATACTAGGGATGTTTCGCATCCGGTTTACTGGGGCCGGTGTCGATGTACCTGTAGGTTGTTGATCGATCTGAATACCGAGTCCCAATCCGTGCCCTAGGAAGCCAGGTGTCGTCCGGCCTGAGGGACTTGGAGAGGATGAGCGAGAGGGAGGTAGCACGGCTTTGAACGGTGCGGTGATCACGTTCATTTCCGGAGTGGGAAGAGGCTGTACAACCAGAACGATATCAGTGTCAGTGAATCATAATCGCCGAGGAACGTTCTTAGCGAGATGCAAAACGTACCTTGTCCCCGGTGCCAGACCGACGGTGGAACATGCTGCTCATCCGTCTCAGAGAGTTCCGTTTCTCTTCAAGACCAGTCGGAGAGCGCTCGACCGAGCCCATAACCCCCTGCCCGGACTTACGTTCCCGGTTGGATGACGCCCTCGACCTGCCACTTGCACTTGCACGCCTCTGACTGCTGCTTGCTTCGGGAGATTGAGGCGTGCTAGTACCGAACGACGAGGTTGAGGAAGAAGCCGATCCCGAAGGGTATGGTTTCGTATGCGCCTTCGTGGGCGTGAGACGCCCGCCAATGCTCGTTCGCTGCTGGTTGGGAGCACCACCCATCATGGCTTGGTTGGGAGCAACACCTGTCATGGCTCTTCGGACAAATGACCCAATACCGCCGAGAGTCAACCCAGACAGCGTCCTCTGACGGGCTTTCGAATTGGCGTCGCCTGGTGTCAAGAAGTCCACACCAGGAGGGGATGCGACGATTTGCGAACGATTTGGGCGTGGAGATCCTTGCAAGTTACCCGTCGAGGAAAGTGGAGTACGACTCTCTGTCCCGGACAGTGATGAGAAGGTCTTCATCGAAGGAGCATAGGCACGATTGAAACTCGGCTGACCTGCGCTTGGGCTCTCTCCCAGTTCGACCATTGCGGACGCAGGCGAGCTCTGAAGAGACTCCGTAGGACCGTCGGTTCCATCCGCAGCGAGGTTCGTCGTCCCTTGTTGGGGAGTCCGAACCGGTAGGCCGATGGAACGTGCAGATTGGCGTACCGCCGGAGGCGGTGGTGGGATAGAACTGGTTGAACTGGCGAACGGGTCTCGATTCATCGGTCCAAGAGCCTCCATGAGAGAAGGAGAGATGGGCTCCTCCAGCCTCCCACGTTCACCCTGCGAACCGACCGTTGATTTGCCCGAAGTAGACTTCCCGCCCGTGTACGAACTACGGGTAGAGCCGGAATGACGTTGCGATTGCTTGCCGGTCGAGTCACCACGCTCGCGAGAGCCTGAAAGGTGCATGGCCGCCATCACGTTCGACATACGAAGATTGACGTTGGACACCTTGCTAAGTCGTCGACGAAGGGCTGACATCTTCTCCACGATTGGCTCTTGTGGCGTCTCCGGCGGAGTGATCAGCTCGGAAAGCATTTTATCGGTCCCAGTCAAAGGAGTGGCGAGTGTTTCTTTGCTGCTGCCTCCCTTCCGCGCGGGGTTGGGGGATGGTGGAACCATGCTTGCGGGGCTCCCGAGCTGTAAGCCGAGTCCAGGGGCAGCGAGGAGCGTCTTCGGGTCCCCACCCGACATCCTTGACTGCCTGGCCGACAGCTGTGCGTCCCCCGGAGATTGGATGCGTGAAAGTTCAGCACCGTGCTGAGGATCCTTCTTCGGAGTGACAGGGACCTGTGGGGCAGTCGTCTGTTGTTGCTGCTGTGGACGCTTGTTCCCGGAAAACGTGAAACGTCGCCTGCCTTCACGCTCAGCGTTTGCGGGCAGCTCTTTGAGCTCCACCTGATGATGATTGGGGTCATTTTCCTTCAGCTCAACAGCTGGCGAGAGCCCCGGGGTCCTTGGCTGTTCCGATTTGATTCCAGCGACACCGGCAACCTGACTCGGAGGAACCACTGGTGCTTGCATCGTTGCGGGCACAGGGATTGCATGCATATTTGTTGAACTGGAAGCTGAAGTGTGCAGTTCATCTTGCAACGTCGCTGGGCTGGCGTTGATGAGGGTACGATCGATATCGGACATACTGTGTCGATTCTGGCGATTGGTCGGCCGAGTTCGTGGAGGCAGAAGTGCATCGCAGATGTGTTCCGCAGTCGGTCGAACGGTGTGGTGGCGAAGGGAGGCGATGACCATCCGGGTCAGGCTTGGGCTCATACATTCCTGGGCCTTAGCGGTGATGCGGGCGCCCTCGGCGACAATGTCTTGGATTCTGAGAGGGTATATGCGAGCCCAGAGGTGGAAATGGGGCAGATTCTTTTCGGGCGTGGCGAGCTCGTGTAAGGGATGCAAGGCATCAGAGCCATCGTCGAAGGTGAAATCCTGTGCAATCCAAAGAACTTGGTTGAGAATTGTTATTCTCTAAAGCGCACAGAACTCCGAATGTACTCACGAAGGGACAGATCAGCGCAGTATTGTTGCGATCCTTGAATGGCGCCAGCATCCTGACCAAGAAGGAGAGGCTACAGGGTGGAAAGAACAACAGTGTGAGCAAGCTGTCAATGTCTTTGCCACAGGACTCGATGCAACTTACACGCAGCATCCCCAGCTCCAGATGTCAGCCTTGACGCCCCAACCGACCGCGTAGTCGTCCAGGCAGAGACGTAGCCACTGGACGTTCGAGCTTGCTGGCAAGTAGTGCGGATTCCGCTTGTAGTCTTTCAGCGTTGATCTGGACTGGCCCTCCTTGTCTGTGTATCGTGTCGCTTGAAGCAAGATCTCCGGTGCCATGAAGCTGCAGAGAGAAGAGACATATGTTCAGCACTAAGACATTCTGTGCCTTAAGTTTATACCAGAAGACACTTACTGAGGGGATCCTGTAAGCGAACTGTTTGGGAGGAAGTTCAGACGGTATCAGTACAGGATAGTCTTGATTGAGCAAGGATAATCGATACTCACGTCAGGCCATCGCAGCGGGTGTTCTTGAGCATCGCAGCTTCTTCCTCAGCACTGTTCATAGCGGCATCTCTTTCCTCGACAATCGTCGTCGAATGCTTGAATTGGTCCTCAATACGCACAAATCGTCGCGCAGCCTGTAGAATGAGCATGATTGTGGTCAGTCACATTGATTCAAACGTCCTGCAGGTTGAGCGATGATCTTCAATCGAGAACCTACCCCAAGATCAATCAACTTTACGGCATTGGTGCGAGGGTCTCGCATCAAATTGGCAGGCTTAAGATCGGAGTGAACGATACCCTGAGGATGAGGAAAGTCGGTCAGTCAGCAAAAGCGTTCTGGACTCTGTGCTTTCATAGAAAAACGTTCACTTACATGGGCATGGAGGAACTGTGAGTCGAGAATGGAAAGGACGAGATCGGCAATGCTGTCAGTGTGGGTTGATTTGAATACGTGGCAGTGTTCATTCATGCTTACCCTCAGTCCTAAGGCCGTGTCCCTTGCTGCGTTCTCCACCTGTACAGCGGTCCACTGCTGTGTTCCCTTCACCCAAGCTCCATCCACAAACTCAGCATCTAAGTCAACCAGCTCTTCGAAGACGAGCATCCGATAGAGCGGCCGCGAGTGCGAGTCCATATCCTGTATCTTTCCAGCATTCGACATGACGCACATTGAGTTAGCGACGGAAGAGACGGGAGTCAGGTCGAAGATTTGACCTTGGAGTTGCCCGTCTGCAGGCAAGTCGGCGAAAAGGCGGACGATATTGGTGTCGTCGTCGGAAATTTTGTTCGGGCTAGAGGAGGCCGCCTTCTTACTGCTGACCGAGTCGCTGTCGGGGTCTCTACGTTGGCGCGACACATGCAGAGCTTGAACTTTTTGCAAGTATCGGAACATCCGACCTTCACCTCGGACGATACGGACGTGCCAGTTTACCGTAGGCTTGGTGGCTGCATTCCGAGAGTGGCGAGGCAGCTCGTCGAAGCTCCCACTGATGGGTGTACGGCAGAGCTTGATCACAATACTCGAGAGACGCTTGTCGTTTGCGGTGCGAGATGATCCTGCTGGAGCGCCACTTTTCAGGAGGGCCTCTTGAGCGCGTGCATGTTGTTTGAGTTGGGGCAATGAGGCTGCTGAGCGAAGGACTGATCCGGAACGAACTCGAGCTGCGACTGGTGCGCTTAGTTTGCCTCCACCGTTGGCTCCGACCGTACCGCCATCTGCTGCGTTTGTGTCATCTACTTCTTTGGCATCTCCCCTCGTAGCAGGGTCTCTGTTCTTCGAAGATCCCGTACCTGGCCGTCGTCGGTTATTGAGTGCCACTGCCGATCCGAAACCGTCTTCGAGAATCTCTTCCTCCATACTTGAAGGTGGTGAGGAATAGTCTGGGTGTTGTGAGCCGGGATATCGGCTGGCTTGGGTACTCGTCGTGGATGCGGGAGACTCGTCGCTGATCGACAGTGACGGCGTCGCCTTGACGTATCGATATGCAGCGCCGAAGGCTCCTGTTCCCAACAAGGCGGGCGACGCATCATCGTCAGCGCCTTCCCGATCATACTGCTGCGGAGAGCTTTGGAATTCAAAGGCGATCTCCACCGTCTTAGGCGGAACTGGGAAGTCTTGCTGCTTAGGCATCTTGTTGCGTCTAGCGGCAGATGCTGCCGCGCGTGGGTCAGCCGAGCGAGCTGGAGAGCTCGTACCGCCTTCTACTCCGGTCTTGAAGGCAACTGCGTCCTTCAGAGCCGGACATGAGGCGGAGGGTCGAAGCATCCTGGTAAAGGCGACGGTGAGTCGGAAGGCACGTCGATGGAGAATAGAACGGAAAAGAGCACTGATGTCGAGACAGTTCTGGAGAATCGCGTCGGAGAGTGACAGAAAGGGAGAGAGAGAGTGGGCAAGAGAATCGTCTCACCCCTTTATAGAAGGTGAGCAATGTGTATGAGGGGAAGGTGCCTAATGAGGAAAGAGATGAGCAGAACTTCATGAGGATAGCATGATCCCACGATTATAGCTTTCTTCTGTACCCGAAGCACGGTTCTCCAGCCTGGTGATGAGTTCGCGACTGATTGATGTAGCCCAAATGATCCGTGGCGGCAACATCCGTGGAAGAGGCCCCTGCACTCTTTGTGGTTTCGTTTTCCTTGCCTTGCACGATAGCCGGTCTGTGAAGACTTGAGAGAAGGGGAAGAACCGGGACAAAATGAGAAGAAAGGGGGCTCGAGCTTGACAATGTATTTGAGAGTGCTCATCTTGAGCGGCCTTCGAAGCATAATGCTTTTGTCTCTGTCCTGACGAGAACAATGTGGAAAAGGGGAGGGGTTGTGCAGCGAGTGCAGCGTTCAGTATTCACTGTTCTTCGTGATGTGGAACTGTGGAAGAATGAGCTGGGCAAGGTAGAGTTTGTGAGGCGGAGTGTATGCAGACACATAAGGTGTTCGAAGCTAGCATGGTTGTTGCTTTCGCCGATACTTAGATCTTGCGACCGATCTCAAAGCTGTCCGAGAGAACGTCCCGGCGCACATGAACAAAGGAACGCGAAGAAAGGAGGACGTCTGTCAACCAACAAGTAGGAAATGGGGGATGACGGAGGTCCTGCGAGGGCTGAACAGCACAAAGCAAAAATGAAGGCAACCATGAGCGATGAGTGAGATGTAAGATCTGAAGTGTGCACATCCCACATCAATCGTCAGCTTCCTAACACCGAAGAGTCGAGACGTCCCGATGCACAACTACATATCGAACACCGAAATCTGATCTGAAGAAATGATGGTACATAGTGAGTAGTGAGCCAGGACCCCTTTAGGCTTTGAGGGCGTCGAAACTCGAAACGTCGCGGAACAAACATGTCTCGTGCTCGGCGATTGTTCATAACCTGCTTGAGAATGCAAACGAGAAATGAGTAATGAGACAGTGCGTAGATTTGATCAGCGCTTGGCGAAGGGCAAAGATGTCTGAGCTGGACGCCGATGAACCCTGGAGCTGGGTGCTGACTGCTGACCAGCCTGCCTTTTTGACATTGTCATGATTTTCCTTGTCATACATACCTGTCTGCAGCGCGGCTGAATCAATCAATCCTGAAGGTGAGAGTATAGATCAGTCAGAACAGTAAATGGGTACCGGCTGCACCCGGGCTCTGCCCAACCCGAAGACGCGAGGAGGTCCGAGGGCAGTGGCTACGGATCAGATCCTGTCCGAAAACAAGAGAGGACCGGACGCCCGAATACTACCCGGCGAGAGACGAAGATAGGCAAAAGCAGATGTACGAATAAGGCTCGACTTTGTGCCAATCGCATGCTTTATGAGGCGACCGTGGCTGTCGACGAATCCGAAAAATACGCCCAAATGAAGTCCCTTTGTGAATGCTGAATGAATGATCGGCGGGTGCGAGCAAAAGTTCATGCAAAAAGAGAGACAAAGAACGGTAAGCTCTTGAACCAAGTTGGTTAGGACGACGGAATGCGGAACAATTGATCCAGAATTCTGTCCCAGCGCCCAATTTTTAGGAACACAAGAACAAAGGCCCAAGCGCGTCCGGCACTTCGGCAACCAATGGAGCGATCCGTGCGGCCCCAGTACCAGAGTACCACTTCACGCTTCACTCTTAAGCTGCGTTTGTCTCGGGGACTCGGGGTCCAGTGTGGATCTGCAAAGTGTAGGAGAAGAAGAGAAGTGAGCTCGCTGGTGGAGGTTGGAAGAAAGGAAAAGTGATTTGAGGCGTCCGTTTGTTTGTTGCGCAAAGTTGGGTTGTCTCAGTTGTAGTCGGATCGACAAGCTCACGACACAAGGGCTGCTTCCGAACCATGCAAAATGCGTCCCAGTCTCGACCCTAGACTTCCATCTGCTGCATTTCCAGTCAGTCGGCTTGCTGATATTCCTTCTTACTTAAGGCTCCTACTGCACCGAAAGAAATGCCTATCCCAACGATCAACCTCCGAGCCCTTTTCCCCGCTCATCCTCCCTCTGACCTTCCAGGACGGGTCCTAGCCACGTCCCCTACCGAACGGTGGACCTGGACCGAACATGCTAGCTCACAACATCGTCCCTTCCCACTTTGCTCCTTCTCCTCTCTCTGCCACGTAGATGCATCTGCGCAAACGGACAAGTCGAACACCGACCTCAAGTGGGATGGGACGCTCAAGGACGTCCGCTCCCTTGCGATCTTAGCAAGTCTGCCATTCGGATGTGTGCTTCACTTCGCGGGGTCTCACATCCATGATCACGTAGGAGAGGGTGCGGAGAAGTCCGTCATGCTGCTTACTACGGCGACGAAGGATGCCGTGCGGGCCAATTTGACTTCCCCTGAGGGAGGAGGGGTGCCGATGGCGTGGATCGCAGCTGCGACGGAGGAGAGGATGAGGGAGAGCTTGGGGAGGGTTGATATCGTGTATGTCGGCTCCATTGCGATTCTATGACTGATCAGGACTTTTCTGGACTAACAGATACCCTCTTGTTGGGAACGTTTGGCAGTCACCTGACTTCGATCGAGGACTTGGTTGTCATGATCGTCCAATTGCGCACCTCCTTCAAACGACCCTCCCTTCTCATCGTGGAAGGCTTCAGCCATCTCCTCCGCCCACTGTGAGCTGAGAGCAGAGCAATCCCCAAAGTATTCGCCCGGTCAAACTCGATTCAAAAGAAAACTGACAATGATGTCGTATCTGACCCCTTCTTTCAAAGCGACGTCCGCCAGTTCACCTACGTGCTCTCCCTCCTCCACAGTCTCACTCTCACCCAGCCCCACTTCCCATCAACGACCCAGCTGATCCTGATCGACGACGAACTGGAGGACTTACGTCTACCCCTCTGCCCTTCCCTCCCTCTCGACTTCGACGAATCGACACCTCAACCGGGATCGGTGGTCGAACAATGGCTCCCACCTCCTCCACCTCTTCCACCGCCCCCACCGCAGGAGTATCGACAGGAAGTAGCTCTCCTTCCCATCGTTCTGCGGTCGTTTGATTGGGTTGCTACTGCCACCACGACGTTCACCGGGGAGGACGAGATGGATGTGGACGTGGAGCAAAGGGGGCAACGATTCCGACTTGTGGTACGGGCGGGGGGGATGACTTCCCTTTTGCAGTTTGTTGGTGGGGAGGGTACTCGGTTGGGAAGTGGGAAGGACAAGCATGTTCTGGAGTACTTCATTGATGTCTCAGTGGAGTGGACGTAGCCAGAGAAAGGCGGTTCAGACATCTCCCCCCTCCCCCCTCCTTCCCTTCTTTCTTCCTTGGGAGCCAGAGCGAGATGACAGAATGAAGATCCATAGTCACTGTCCGTTAGGAGCTGATTAAAGAGACAGCGACGCGATACAACCCCCTGACATGATCTCAAAGAATACAGATAACTGGAGCAGCAAGAATAGGGAAGGCAACGTTCTTTTTTGAGAATGCTGCTGGCTTAGGGGACGGTGGGGGATGGCCAGAACATGGCACTGGAAAGGAAAGTATTGGGCCAAAGATAATGGCGAAAGCTATGAAACTAGAGAACAATCGAGGGCAGGGATAGAATCGGAGGAACCAACCCTTATACATTTTCCAAACCCCACAACCTCCCCCCCTACCCATCCACCCTTCTCAGCCGAAACGGCGGCTGCTGGAGCTGCAGAACCCCGTGCGTCTTCACAGGAGGCATAAGTATCTCCTCTCCCTCCTCCTGCTGTTGCTGCTCCCCATACTCCGATGAAGTGGAAAGGTTGCACATGGGCGAAGGCATCATCAACGGACTGACACTGCGGTCCATCCCTGACCCGAACTCCGTCACCACTTCAGGATCGGGGTCGTCCAGGTAGACGATATGGACGGCCACTTCTATTTTAGGTGCCGTTGTTGATGCTGCCGTTGAGGAGCAGGGACGAATCGGTGTGGTCCGGGGTATGATGAGATGTTCAACCCCAGTTCTCCCAAGAGCCGAGCCTTCCCCAAACGTGCCCGCAGAAGAAATAGACAACCCACGTTCCTGTCTCTGATGCAACTTCTGCCACTCCGCCTTCATCTGTTGAAGCTGCGACCGACTCTGCTGCTGATGAGTGTAGAACGTCGTCGTCGTTGTCGTCGTCCTCCCCGTGCACAGTGGTGTCTCGAAGTCCGCATCGGAGGATAAGAGTGAGATGATGGCTGAGGCGGGACGAGGGGATCTTTCCGATGTGGGACTCTTGAGATTTTCCATCGATTGGGAGCGACGTGAGCGTAGGATGGGTGATGTGGGTTTCGACTTCGAAGGTACTGCATTCAGCTGAATCTCTTCCATCGTCTCCTTCTCCTCGCCGTCCTGCTTGTTGCCCACCAAGAAGGTGTCGAATGGGGAGTGCGCAGATGGCGAGGGAGAAGGGATATGCGAAGAAGCGAGCGAGTTCGAGCTGAAGGACGGTACATTCTTGCGCCTCGAAAGTTCCGCTCGGGATGTGGCCGTACATCCGGACGAAGAAGGAGCCAAGACGGATGAGCACGATGGGAGTGAGCCGTTTTGATGAATTGTGCTGCTCGTTGCCCTTCGCGGACGATGCGGTCGAGGAGCGGGACCAAGACCAATATGGGGTGAGATTTCATTGGAGAGGGAGGTGGAGACGACGGTGGAAAAGGTTGATCCGAACGTCATATTTCCCATGCGGAGTGGAGAAGGTGGTGAAGCTTGTACGATGGTGGTGACCTCAGCAAACAGGTCCAATTTGGCGTTGTTCCTGCTCATCAGACCCAGAAGGCCTGGTGTGCTTTTGGCTACTGAAGGATGATTCTTGAGATGCTCATAGGAACGGACGCGCTGGTACGATGGATTGCCGTCATCTTGTGTCCATGTAGAATTTGTGCATAGAGTACTCTCGCCTGTCGTCAGACTTGTTGTTGTTGCGCTAGAGGGCGTAGAGCAATGTCCGTATCTCGAAGGTTTATGAGGGACAGCATTGTCGTGGGGCAATCGTAGAGTCCGATCCTGCCCTTCACCATGACCAGCCGAAGCGATATCGCTCGCAGGTGTCAGAGGCAGACTAGTAGTCGTGCCCGCCCGAGGTCTGTTCGGGGAGCCGTACTTCGCCCGATTCCTGACAGAGCAGGGCGAGAAGGGCAAGCGAGACTTGACATCGGTCGACAGGAGTCGTTCCGAGTTCAGATCGAGCTTGGGGATCGATCGACGTGAAGAATGTCGAGGACTACCAGTGCTGTTGGCTACGGCTTTGCCTATCATAGCTGTGAGCCCAGCGGCGGGATGGATCGCTTTGATGAGGTTCCATGTGCGTCGGCTGACGGTTTGTGCTCTGGTTTGCTGTGGGCATGGGATTGGAGAAGTTGAAGATCGATGTGGTAAAGGTATGGCCTGTGGGGGAGGGACGTGAGAGGGTCAGCTGCTGAGATCAAGGGCGAAGTCACTAAGGAGGGAGAGAGTACTGACGGATATCAGAGGGTGACTCATGGCTGATGCGCTAGGAAGGCGTCCGAATAAGAGATCCTCAAGGCAGAAGTCGAGAGGTTGCAAGTGGAAGGAAGCCGAAAAGACGTATGTACGGGAAGTATGCTCAACTTCTAGACCAGATGGAGGTGCTATATTTGTACTTCCAGAGGGGGTGGGCTCGCAGGGGATTTCTCTGGATAGACCCGTCATGGGGGGCTAAGAATGAGGGGCAGGGTGGGTGCGTCGCATTTGCAGATGAGATCGACCGCAGCAACCGGGGTAAGAGCGACGTCTTGAAGCTGAGGAGATGAGGTTTGGAAAGGAGGTGATGAGGATGTGGATTGGGCTTGGACCCCGTTGTTGATTGAAGTGAACACCAGACAGAGCTAAATTCGGTATTCTTTGCTCTTTGAATCGAAGTGGGATGCGAGATGAGGGCGAAGGGGGGGAGATCTGCATGGAACGGAGGGAGCCGTGAGCATGAGAAAAGGTGGGAGGGGAGGTGTCAGCGGTTGTCGATGGATGAAGAAGATGAGGAAGATAAAGTTAGCAACAGCAATCAATGCAATGTCAGATCGCCACATAGCAACGCAGCAACGAACTACTTCTGACTTCATTTTATGCAACTGCAACAAGTTCTCGTCGGTGCCATGGAAGGAGGGAATCGAAGGCAGGGAGAGGGAGGAAGCGAGGGAGAGAAGTCTCAGAAACCCGTGCAGTCAGTGAGAGTCTCAGTTTCTGGAGTCTTCGGCCGAATGTCGATCCTGTCCGTGCCCCATTCGACAGAGAGATCCTCCAACTGCTTCGACAAAGGCAGCAAGAGCGGAAAACGATGGCGCCCTCGAACACGAACTCGTCTGGAACGCTCGCAGCCAGGAGATCGATCCCGTGCAAGTGGTGGGCTCAGGGATACTGCATGCGAGGCGAACAATGCTGGTACTCTCACTCACAACCAACACCAACACCAACACCAACACCAACACCAACACCAAGCACAGCTACAGCTACAGCTCCACCCTCACAACAGCAAGATAAACAACCACGCCCAGCAGGATCAGCAGCAGTCCCCATCAGACGGCCGCCCACTCCTCCACCACCACAGTCACCACCAGAACAGCCAGAATGCGCAATCTGTCTAGACATCCCCACAGGCGCATACGGCCTCCTCCAGAACTGCAGTCACCCATTCTGTCTCCAATGCATTCGAGGATGGCGCAACCCAGAATCAGCAAGTACTGCTGCAGACTCAGACAACGGGAATACCACCAGTAGCAATGCAGGGGGAACAGGCGATCGACGCAATGGAGCAACAGGAAGAAGGGCTCCTATCCTCACTCCAGACGAGATCATACATGCACAGGCTGCAGAAGCTAGGGGCGATCTCGGACCTATGCGCAGGCTGGAGGAGCGCATCGAGGAGGAGGACAGGGGTAGGATCTTGCGCGAGAGCGGGACGACCAAGACGTGCCCGCTCTGTCGAATACGCAGTCATTTCATGTGCGTACAACAGTCAAATCTCCCCCGCCCGCGCGCGGGGGCGTTTTGGAGGGAGAACCAAAACAGACAGCTGACCATGACCTTGTGCTTTGTACAACAGCATTCCTTCGTCCATATTCTACCCGGAAGGAGCGCAGAAGACGACCATCCTCAGTAACTACCGCGAAGCCCTTTCTCGCAAACCATGCAGACACTTCGAGAACAGCGTCAATAACGGGCGCAGACCGCACTGTCCCTTCGGAGGTGAGTTCTCTGCCCCTTTCCTTCCCCTCATCTTCCGACTGACGATACTAAACCCCTCCCTTTGTGCTAGACGAATGCTTCTACAAGCACGAACTGGCACCGGGCGAAGGCAGGTACCAATTCCACCTCAACACAGGAGACATGCGCTCCCTCCACCGCATGCGCCACGTCACCCGCCTCTTTGAAACCCTCAGCGCAGGAGGCGGAGCAGGAGGAGCACGAAGACACCGTCACCGAGGAGGAGGCGTAGCAGACATCCTACCTTTACCCATCCACAACCCATTCCACGACTACGAGGACGAGCTGGATTATGGGTATGAGTTTGACTATGGGGCCTTTGGGTATGGAGATGAGGATTATTCGGGAGAGGAGGAGGAGGAGGATGAGTATGACTACGAGGATCCTTATGCGCTTTATGGGCTTGCGGGGGTTGATTCTGCGCAACCGCCTGCGAGTACGAGTGCGGCCAACGACGTGCGTCCTCCTGCTACTCCTTCGTCTGCTACACCTGCAACGTCCGCTGCACCGACTACAACTGCTACTCCGGCCTCTGCGGCGGCTTCTGTGCCTGCGGCGGAGACGGGCGCGGGCTCCGGTACTGCGCGGACTGGGCGGAGGACGGCCCCTCTGCCGACGAGAGCTGCCAGGAGAGCTGCTGCGGGTGCGAATAGCTCTACATCTACCTCGGCTGCTGCGAATCCAGCTCCTACGGCGACTCCAGCTCCTCCAACTTCGGGGACGAATCCCACGGCCGCAAGCGCCAGTTCCAGCGCGAGCGCGAGCGCAAGTGTGGAGACTACTACGACGAACGCGAGTACTGCTTCTGCCGCTCTCTCCCGGGACGCACCCCGAGTAAGGGGAGGACGAAGAGTACAACCTACAGCTCCCTATCCACCGGACTTCGATCCCTGGGACTCGGAGTATGACGGGATGATCTTTGATGAGAGCGTGTATGCTGCGGCGGCGGCGAGGGAGGCAAGTGTACGGGCTGCGAGGGCTGCTGCTCAAAGTGCTGGGACGACGTCGGGTGATGCGACTGGGGCTCTAGCTGCTGCTGCGGCTGCTGCTGCTGCTCAGAGTGCTGGGACGGCGTCGGGTGGTCGTGCGGCTTCTACTTCTGCTACGACTCCGGCTCCAGGTACGACTTCCGGTCCCAGGACTACGACCGCACGCGCAGGAGCACGAAGAGTTCAACCTACAGCACCTTACCCACCGGACTTCGACCCCTGGGATTCGGAGTACGACGGCATGATTTTCGACGAGAGCGTGTACGCTGCTGCTGAAGCGCGGGAGAGAGCCGCCGCAGCTGCTGCCCAACAACAACGGGGCGGCGGGACGAGTGCGCGGGCTGCGAGAGAGATAGCTCGTGCTGCTGAACATCCTGGGTTTGCGGGGTATGCGAGGGATTTGTATGGGTGGTCGGATGATGAGGATGGGGATGGGGGTGGGGGTGGGTATGGGTTTGGGTATGGGTATGGAGTTGGGGGGATGTTGGACTTCGTGGGTGTGGGTGTGGGAGGTGGAAGTGGCTCGAATGCGGGTGGAGGGGCTGGTACGGGTACGGGTATGGGTACGGGGCGGAGAGGTCAGGTGAGGAGGGGACATAGGAGACGGGGGAATGCTCATCATGCTAATGCTTCGGGCGGTGCTGGACCGAGTGGGAGCGCGGGCGGCGCGGGAAGGTCGTGATCGGATCTCTTTGGCGGGGACGACAGGCGTCCAGAGGTGGACGAGAACTCGGGAGGGGATGGATACCCGCCCTCGCGTGACTCCTACACTACCCTCCCCCAACTGCGACGAAGGGATGACAACACGAACCTTCAAGCATTGTAACACTTCGCGACGGCGACATCTGGCAGCTCGTTTCCGCGCATCCCCGAATGGTCTCTCTCTCTCTCTCTCTCTCGTCATCAACACAATTTGTACTTTAACGTGAACTCTGCTGAGCTCCCATCTTTCGGCTTAATCGAAAATGCTCCCGCATTCTGCCCTTGTCTCGCCTTGCCGTAGTGCCAGTCTCGCCTTGCCGTAGTGCCAGTGTCACGAAACAATTGGTATCTGCTTCATTTCCCAAGGCTTGCCTTGTCTTAACAGCTGTAATGAGTAATGACACTCCCCAGGGCGGGGACCCCCTACTTGCACCGAGCATGAACGATACTGACGCCGTGCTCCTCGTACTCCTGCCTGCTAATCCAGAGCTGGTGGAAGGTGCCCAAGCTGGCGAGGATGGACGCGCCGAGCCAGGAGGAGTAACGTCGCTCGATTGGGTTTCCTGGCGCGTGTAGTTTTGTCTTTTGCTGGTGAATGTGAATGGTCCGAGGAAGCGAGAGGGTTCAGCATGTTGTGGGAAGGGTAGAATGAGCGAGAGAAGAAGAAGAAGAAATAACTCACACCAGCAGCACCCACGCCCAACTCGTAACTCAGCCGATCCACCAATCCGGGCGTACAGGACCCTCCGCCGACGAGGACGATATTAGACGCCAGCCCAGGCCGAATATCAACATCAGCCTCATTGATAGCATCCAACACGAGCTGGGTAGTCGAGCAGTACGGATTGGGTGGTTTGCCGTTGCTGTTCTGGGAAAGAGGGGGGAGGACGGGTGTATGGTCGGGGAGGAGACAGCCGTCCCAGAGGGAAGGGGTGAAGAGGATTTCGGAGGAACGGAAGCGTTCGACGCCGAAGACGTCTGAGAAGCCTGTTGGGAATTCGTAGAGTCTTGTTGGTCTGGCCAGGGCGGCGCTGTGTCCAACATAGAAATGAGCGTGAGAATGCGAAGGGAACAATAAGAGAGAGGTGGAATGAGACTCACGCTTCGTTCCATGGTGTCTGGTCTAGGACGGAAGCAATGGCCTCCTTGAAGTCGGTCAAGCTGCGGAAGTCGTGATAGGCGCGATAGGACGGATGCGACGTCGACACTCGATCCTGCCTGAGGAGGTAATTAGGCGCCGAACCAGCCTCTACAGCCGTCTTGCTCTTGATCAGGTAAGGCGGGATGATGTCGATCGCGTGGTGTGGGGAGAGACGTGGACTGGATGGCAGGGCTGAGGGTTGGGAGATGGACCATTGTAAAGCGCGTGTGATGGCTGATCCACCGATGGGCTGTCGATGAATCCCTTTGCGAAGAACGAAGCCGTCAAGCACGGGTGCAGCAGTAGCGTGCGATGCGCCAATATCGAGTATGAGAGCAGTCCCCTTCCCAGAAGCGAAGGCGGAGAGGACGGTCTGGTTGGCGAGGTAGTAAGCGGGAGCCTGGAGCTGTTCAAAGACGAGTTCGGTAAGAGCTTCGCGTGCGTCTCTGGTGTTGTGGGATGGTTCTGTGAGGATGAGCGGGTGCTGAGTGGGATCTGCAGAGAGGATGGATGTGAGGGCGTGATCTGCGAGATCTGCGAAGGCGTCTGAGCTTGAGCCTGAGCCTGAGGATGAGGAAGAGGATGCGAAGAGGGAGGTGGCTGGGTCGAGGATGGATTCGAGAGCAGTGTTGGGTCTGAAGATGGAGGTAGCCTGATCTCCCACGAAGCGTCTCCTCTTCTTCTTGAGCTGGAAGGAAGCGGGTGTCTGGACTGCTGCGTCGATCATGGCTGTGTCCTCGTCGTCGTCTGTGGATGTAGAAGCTGCGACGATGCTGGGTAGGATTGCGCGTGGAGCATCTTCGCCTGCCCATCCGACGCGTAGAGATGAGCATCCGAGGTCGAGTGCGATTGCGCTTACCTCGTCGCCGCCAAACACTCCTGCTGTTGCTGCCATTGTCGATACTTGCTTTTGAGGTGGTGAAGGTCGTGCGCATCCCTCTTTCAGCTGGTGGGTGGTGGTGAAGTGAGTGAGGTGGTGATCTCTCGGCCGAGTGAGTGAGTGGATGATTACATAAGCATAACATAAGCAACTGCGAAGAAACGAAAAAAGTTGACCTGGGATCGCTTCGAAGGTTTGGCTGGTTGGATGAGAGCGACGACCACAAAGCAAAGCAAAGATGAGCGCGCAACAGAAGAGGAAACGCACAGCGCAGCCAAAGCCAAAGCAGCTGCGAGTCCATGATGACTCTCTCCACGACCTCGACCTCGGGCTCATAGGCGACGACGACGACGACCAGCAACAAGAAGAAGAGACGCTGCCCCCCATCGACGACGAGGATGATGATGATGAGGATGATGAGGAGGAGGAGGAAAAGGCTGGGGAGGACGACGACGAGGAAGGATTCGACAGCGACGACATCGACAATCTCACAGGATCATCAGCAGACGAAGGAGACGATGCAGAGTACGACTGGGACTCAGACGAAGAAGATGGTAAGTCTCTCATCCTATTATCCTATACACAGACAGCGACACACAGCTAAATGCTCTCGTCATGGATAAACAGCCCGCGCAGAGGAGATCGCCAAACTCCCCTCAGGCTCATTCAACCTCGACAGAACACTCAGCCAGATGGTCAAACGCGCCTCAGCAAAACCAACCGAAGACGAACCACAATCAAACGTCCTCGGCATCGACCCCATCCGCGCCGCACGCTCAGCACCCTTCCACCCCTTCGCACACTCCAAATCACACGCTTTCAACCCAGACGGATCAGCCAAGGGGGAATGGAAGATCTCTGCCATCACCGGTCAGCCGAAACGCGTCTACCCGGAGATCGAGGCCGGTTACGATTCCGACTCGTCTACGGAGGATCAGCCGAATCGGATCGGGAACGTGCCGTTGGAGTGGTACGACGACATGCCGCACATCGGATACGACATCAACGGTCGCAAAGTCGCCAGACCAGCCACCAAGGACGAGCTCGATCGATTCCTCAGCACAGTCGAGGACCCCACCTCATGGACATCAGCCACCGACAAGAGCACAGGCGAAGAGGTCCAACTGTCCGCAGCTGAGCTCGACATCATCAAGCGGCTCGAGATGGGTGGTATCCCCGATGCGAACTACGATCCGTACGAGGATCAGATCGAGTGGTTCACCGGAAAGGGGATGGAGGAAGTCATGCCCATGAGCGGCCGACCCGAGCCCAAACGACGCTTTGTACCTTCCAAACACGAACACAAACGCATCATGAAGATCGTCCGAGCCATTCGCGAAGGTCGCATCACACCCGGCGCACCCCGTTCCGCAGCTGGCTCAGACAAGTACTCGTCCTTCTACAACATCTGGTCCTCCGACGACCAAGCGAGGGCGGACCACCCGATGCACATGCCCGCTCCTAAACTTCCTTTGCCCGGCCATGCGGAGTCCTACAATCCACCAGCCGAATACCTCTTCACAGAAGAAGAGAAGAAGGCATGGCTCGAAGCCGAACCTGAAGATCGCAAGACATCCTACCTCCCCGCCAAACACGACTCCTTCCGCCGTGTACCAGGCTATCGCGAGTTCGTCCAAGAACGCTTCGAGAGATGTCTCGATCTCTACCTCGCCCCTCGAATCAGGAGGAAGCGGATGGAGATCGAACATCCAGATGATCTACTGCCCCAACTTCCCTCCCCACGCGAACTCAAGCCGTTCCCCATCATGTTGGGCATCATGTACGACCATCCTCCCACCGCGGGCAGGGTCCGTGCCATTGCGCCCGATCCGAGTGGGGCCTGGTTGCTCACCGGCGCAGAGGATGGTCGGGTCAGGATGTGGGATGTTGGGTTGGGACGGTGTGTGGTTACGTGGGATTTGTTCCCGGGTGTCCGGGGTGCGGGCGAGAGTAAAGAGCGGGCGCCGGTGTATGGGTTGGACTGGTGTCCTACGAAGGGAGTTGCTATCTTTGCTGCGTCGACGTGAGTTCTCCCCTTCTTACCCCTGTTCTGACCTTGGCCACTGATGATTGTGTTGTATGAACAGAGCGGGCAAGGTGACGGTCATTGCGCCGCCGCAGTGTATCCTGTCCACATCCTCAACCGGCGTCGACCGCGCCACGCAAACGACTTCCTTCCGCCACGCCACCGCAGGACAACAAGCCTCCATCGACGCGTCCAAGGGAGCCAATGGCGGCGGGGCAGCAACCCCGACCCCACCCACACGCTGGACCCGACCTTCCGACGCAGAACGCAACCAGGGCGTCTGTACGCACATCTTCCTCTCGTCCGCTTCTTCTTCGTCTTCTGCTACGGGTCCTACGCCCAAGCAGGTCGTCTGGCATGCGAAGGGAGACTATTTCGCGACGGTCTCTCCCGAATCTGGCTCGTCACTCTCGGTGCTTGTTCATCAGCTGTCCAAACATCGTTCGCAGGCGCCCTTCCGACGGGCAGCCGCGAAGGGAGCTTCCGTTCAACGAGTCGCGTTCCATCCGCTCCGACCTCATCTGTTCGTGGCGACACAACGACATGTACGACTCTATGACCTCGGCGCGCAGACGTTGTTGAAGACGCTCCAACCGGGTCTGAGGTGGATTTCCGATCTGAGTGTTCATCCGGGCGGCGAACATCTGTTGGTAGGCTCGTACGATCGTAAAGTTGCCTGGTTCGATCTCGAGTTGAGTTCGCAGCCTTATAAGGTGTTGCGATACCATGCCCGGGCGGTTCGGGCGGTCTCGTTCCATCCGAGGGCGGGGCGGACGTTCCCCCTGTTCGCGAGTGTGGGTGATGATGGGCAGGCGCAGATTTTCCATGCGAGTGTGTCGAATGGGGGTGCGGACGAGTTTGAGGTTGGTAAGGAGCCGTTGATTGTGCCGTTGAAGGTGTTGAGGGGGCATGAGGTTAGGAACGGGTTGGGTGTTTTGGATGCGAAGTGGCATCCTAATCAGCCTTGGTTGTTTACTGCTGGGGCGGATGGGACGGCCAGGCTTTGGACGACGTGAGGGGGAGAACCTTCTTAGACCTCTGTTTTCCTGTTCTCACTTTCATAAAATCGTACCTTTTGGTCCTTGCCAATCACAGCGACGAGAGAAAAGGATGAGTCACCCTTTTGGTGAAATCACGTGATGGAAGATCCCGGACGTTCGGAAGTTCGGGATGATCCGGGAAACCGATGCCATCATCCAACTGACAGACGTTACCTGAGCTCGACGACACCGAAGCCGACGACGTCCACCACCCTTCCAACCTCAACTCGAAGTTACTACTAAAGAAGAAGAAGATGCTGCCAACAGCCGCCACTGCCTTCCGCGCATCGCTCGCAAACAACCTCCGCGTGCTCGTCCCCATCAAGCGCACCGTAGACTACGTGAGTTACTTGTACTCACACCTCCTATGCGTCCAACGACCAGCTGACCCAACTTCCCTGCTCTTTGACACTTGGCAGGCCGTCAAGATCCGCGTCGCATCAGATGGAAAGAGCGTAGACACAAATGTCAAGCACTCTGTAAACCCCTTCGACGAGATTGGTGAGTTTGTTGTCCTCACTGCAGTCCTTTTCGGTGTTCATTTTTTAACTGACCTCTCTTTCCCCCTCTGAATCGATCGATCGGTGCGCTACGTATAGCTGTTGAGGAGGCAGTGCGGCTGAGGGAAAAGTACAAGAAGGAGATCACCCGCATCGTGAGTTGTCCACGCCTCGCACACCCCTCTCTCTCCCAGGCATCCGTGACTGAACCCATTCCTGGTGACACTACAGACCGCCGTCTCCGCCGGCCCTGCCAAAACAGCCGACGTCCTCCGTACCGCCCTCGCAATGGGCGCCGACGACGCCATCCACATCGAGACAAACGACGCCCTCGAGCCTCTAGGCGTAGCCAAGATCCTGTCCGCCATCGTCAAAAAAGCGGCCGAGGAAGAAGAGGTGGGCCTAATCATCCTAGGCAAACAAGCCATCGACGACGATGCGTCTCAAACGGGTCAGATGCTCGCCGGTCTACTGGATTGGCCTCAGGCTACTTTTGCGTCCAAGTTGGAGTTGTTGGGTAAAGCGGCTAAAGGGGAGGAAGTACAAGTTACCCGAGAAGTCGATGGAGGTCTCAATGTCCTCAAGGCCAAGTTGCCCATCGTCCTCACGACCGACTTGCGACTGAACGAACCCCGATACGCAAGTCTGCCGAACATCATGAAGGCTAAGAAGAAGCCTTTCAAGAAGTACTCCCTGGCCGATCTCGGGTTGGAGAACGACGTCAAGCTGAGGTTGGAGACTCTTAAGGTGGAAGAGCCTCCTAAGCGACAGGGTGGGGCTAAGGTCGAGAGTGTCGACGAGCTTGTCGAGAAGCTCAAGGCGGCCGGTCGGATCTAGGCAAAATCTTTCCGCGCACGTTAAAAACGACGGATCTCGTCAAACAAGGGAGGGCAGCACGTCTCATTTTTTCACGCTTTCCAAGTAGGGAACTCGCAAGGAGAAGCAATCAGCGATAGCAAGGCCTCGTTCCCACGTCCGCGCCGCACGCCACGGAATAACAGATCTGTCCCTCCGTCCATTCAGACGGACTGATCAATAGAAGGAAAAAATGACCATACGCATTTGCATACAACACTCCCCCGCAAGGCTCAAACCAGATCAGCCTCAAACTTGGCTCATCGAGAAGAATTTTGGGAAGACATCATTGAAAGGGGGGCACAGCCCCCACGCGCGCGCTGATCTGAGGGGCGAGACAACCCCCCAGACGCGGCATATAATTGTGATTGCCGAGTCAAAGAGAAGAGAGAGAACGGAAAGATTAAAAAGATCGAGAGGACCATTCAGATCAGAGAAACGAAAAACGAGTGGATGTTTGCGATGGATGAGGAAGTTGAGAGAGAGGATGCGTTGGGTTGGTGGTGATGGTGAAGCGGTGAAAGTTTGAGAGGGTGAAGTGACGGAAATTGCAGTGTTGAAAAGATCCCGAGTCGAAGTCGAGGCAGGAGGGGTGTTGTCGCCGTTCGAAACATTATAGGATTGGGATGTCCGAGATAAGTTAGGGACGGTGGTTGCCTGCCCGCCATCCATTCCGATCCGAGACGGAAACGCTCTTGATAGCGATAAAAGGGTGTCGAAGAATAGCACCATGCTGTCGTCCGCGTCATGAATCCCCGCCGCTCTGCTCCTGCCCCATACATCCCCCTCCTCCTCCTCGGATGTTGCAGCGCGCACCCTCAAGCCTCCCCACCAAGCTCAGGATGAACCCTAACCCGATAAACACAAGTATTCTCCGCCCCATGATTACCCCTAAAGCGCAACTGCACCCGTCCAACTTTAACCCTCAACTTCCTCACACTCGGCCGAACCTGAACCATCTGCAGATCCGTCTTCTTGCCCTCTCCCTCCTCCTCCTCGGGAAGTACATACCGCAAGACACCCATGAGCACATACTCCGCCGACGGAGGCGTAGGCTGTGGCTGGTCACCGCCCTCAGCAACCCAAGCCTCCCACTCGGTATTTTTCGAATTGGCGGACGCACCCTCCGCCTCGTTTCTCGAAGCCTCCCGCTCATGCTCCATCCGAACCCTCCAACTCTCCAAAGCATCCACATCATCCACATCCACAATCCCCCACATCTCCACCTCTAACGGCGCACTCTTCCGATCGGGGACGAGCTCGCGCGGGATATGTTCGATCGAGAAGGCGTCGATGTGTGCCGGTCGGACGAGCGAGATGCCGAGCGTGGCCTCGATAGAAGCGGGGAATTGCCAGCAGTTCCCTGCTTGGTTGGAACCCCTGGATAGAGCCCAGGTCGGGTTATGCATATTCGGATCAGAAGCTGCATGGGCGTACTCCTTCGAACTGGCGAATCTCGACTTCCAAAAGCCTCCCCGACGCGAAGGTTTGACTCCGTACTGTCCTCCCCACCACGAATCCCACGTCGTCAAATGCGGGATGACCCGTGCACCCGCCATCATATTTGCCAAATCCTCCCGACCCGTCCCATCGGCATGGTACAGCCTAAGATCAGCATGAGTAACCACATCATTCGGCTTCTTCCCCTCCATCAACGGCGCCCCCGATCCCACAGAACCCTTCTTCACAACCCTAGCAACCTCCTTCCCATCCCGATCAATCACGTCCACCCGACCCGACACAGCATGCAACTGGTTGATAACCAACTCCAAATCGTCCCGCGTGGATTCGTACTTGCGCCATAACTCAGACACGTCCGAGCCCACCGACTTCTTATCGGCCGCCTGCTTCTTGGCGAGCTTGTCGACTTTCGAGTTCAGGTCCTGTCCGACCTTGTCAAGGGCCGGCCGACGGACGAGATCGGGAGGTAAGCTGAACTCGGCCGTCGTCCCAGCAGCTTGAGGTATAGGCGAGGAGGAGATTGACTCGCCGCGCGCCGAGGAGGAGGGTAACAACAACCAGCGCTCAACCGGGACACCCATCTGGCCAAGGAGGGCAACAGGATCATGAATCCGCATCACGATGTGGGCGAGCAACGACACCAGGATACAGAAAAGGAACAGAAGCACGTATTGGACGGGACTGAGGCCTGACTTCACTTGGGCGGCGGCGCGGTTGTAAGTGGCCGAGAAGGGGGACACGGCCCGGTCGATCGCGCGTCGTGTCCTCCTAGGAGTCCGTCCTCCCGCTGATCTAGCACTAGGACCCCTTCCACCATTCTCCTCCTCTTCCTCCTCGTCCATCTGCTGACCCTCATCGACCTGTCTCGCCTTCCCCTTCTGGATCATCCTTGAGGCACGGGGCGTATCGAGCCCAGTATTACTGTGCACACTCGAGTTGTCCGTCGCACCCGCTCTCTGAAGAGTCCTGGTATGCTTCTGACCCTCCGCCGCTGACTCCGAGTCTTCATCCGTCCCACTACCCCTCGCGTTCCGTAGAGCAGGCATACCGCGCCGTCCGCCGCCGCCCCGAGGCGGCGGGGAGAGTGTTCCCAAGGAACTAGAAGAGTCCGGGATGACGATCCCTTCTTCAGCAGCTTCTGCTCTCCTCCTTCTTCCCTCTGCTGAGACGGATGCGCTGTTGTGTGAGCTCGTAGGGGGAGGACGCATAGCGACTGCGAAGATCCGTCGACCATCCTGATCTTGATCGAGATCTTCTTGTGCTGTGTGACTGAGACCGAGTACCCCTCCTCCTCCTCCGCCATTTCCTCGGATGTGATGACGGGACGCTGACGTTCCTGCTGAGCGGGAGGAAGAGACTGATGCGGAGGCCATGGAAGCGTTGAGGACGTTGGTGTGGGTACCTGAGCGGAGGGAGGTAGCGCTGGTGAAGAGGTCTCTACGTTGTGCGCCTGATCCGTTTGGGTTGGGGACGAGGTCGGAGAGACCGATTCCTGCTGCTGCTGCTGAGTCTAAATCTGCAAGGGTGTCGCTAGGAGTGATGGTGGAGCGAGGTGTTCCTCTACGTAGATCGGGGACGCGTGTGGATGGTCGTAATGCTGCTGCGGCTGCTGCTGATGCTTGTGCTTGTGCTGCTGCTGCGTCTGCTGCTGCTTTGCGTGATGTGGGTGGTGGATTGAGGAGGTTGTTTGCCTTGCGGTAGTTGCGGAGTAAGTTTCGTTCTGAGCGTGGTAGTTTGTTCTCTTCTTCCTGTGAGAGGTTGAGACTGATGAGATCTTCTACTGGTCGTGCTGGTACTCCTCCTGCTGGTGCTGATGCTCCTGCTGATGCTCCTGCTCCTGCTGCTGTGGATGAAGCAGCTGTTGTTCTTGTTGCGAGGGAGCGGATGCCGTTGAATCCGATTGCGTTTGAGTCTATGATGGCAGCTGGTGCACCGTATGCGGTGATGGGTATGTGATCTCTTGTGTTTCTTGATGATGGCCCGGCTGTGTTGTTGTCTGAGCGTCTGCCTGCCATTGTGAGTGTAAGAGAGGGAGAGAGTGATGGTATGGGGAGAGGATGAGGATGGGGATGAATGAGAATGCGACTGCCTCTTTATGAATGTGTCTGGGAAGATGAGAAAAGATCAGAGAGATGAGACAAAAGGGTGGCAGTTGACAACTCCCACACAAAGGAGAGATACTCACCCACTGGTATGTATGTACTCGTCTGTATGCTGTCGATGTTGAAGGTATCCTGTGGGTGTTGATGGAAAGGAAACGCGAGAACAAAGGCAAACGCGTTCCAGTCAGTCCAAACAAAAAAGCGCAGCATGACCGCGTCTGAAACACCCAATCACGTGAGCCGCTGTCATCCTTTTGGCGTCACCCTGTTCTTTGTCGGCTGCCTGCATTCATTCACACTGACAACCAGCACAGAGACGATAATCACACTGCTAAGTATAGTCACTCGATGGCTCACTCTCACCTGCTGCTTCTGCTTGTCTCTGCGTGTGTGTGTGCGCTATTGATATTGATAGACCATAAGAATGACTGGGACAGATCTCGAGTGAAAAGCGTGACAGCTGTTGTGACACACTGGGCAAGCTCATTCAAACTCTCTCCTTCTTCTTCTTGCTCTTCTTCTACTAGCTCTTCCATCCATCGACACTCATTCACTCCTCATCTCTCCATCCTCACACAAACATCGCATTCACCCTGCATCCATCCCAGCACACCTCCTACGCTGAACCTCATGTTCGAACGAAGCTGGTAAGTGCTTTCTATCATTCCCTTCCAGTCCCTGCATCACCCATATTTGACATCTAACATTTCCTCTCTTCTAATTCAACAGCGCCCTCGAAGCCCTCGAAGGATTCTCCGAATACGCACGGATCCTTGACGATCTCGACGAACTCGTCGAGCAGCTGCGCGCACAGAACGAGCAACTCAATGCGCAGATCGATGCCAAGCAAGCTAATGTCAAGGAGCTCGAGGCAGAAATTCGAGAGATCCGGGAACTGAATAGGGAGATCGAAGCACGAAACGAGGAGCGCGCGGCAGAAATCAGGGAACTCGAGGCCGAGAACAGGGAGCTCCGGGCACAACTCAGGGAGCTCGAGGCCGAGCTCGAGGAGCATAAGAAAGAGGCGGAGGAGCGACGCCTCAGGGACTCCGAGAAGGATCACGATTCCGACGCCGGAGCTGAACCCGAGCCCGAATCGGATCCTCAAGCCGATTCTGAGATGGTGAGTTCGTGCTCGAGGTGCTTCCCATTCCCTCCCTTCATGATGCAGTATCAAGTCCCCCCTCACTGACTATGCTTCCTCATCACCGCAGTGAACAGCCCATATACACACACCAGTCAACGTTCACAATATCACCGTCCCAACGTAGACCATCACGACGATTCGCAAGCATCAAGGCACGGGCACCGGCTCATAAACAATTCCTTCTCATTCTCGGCTCCGTCAGATCTCCAGGCCCTGGCTCTTTCCATGTACCTGTACGCTGTACCCCTCGCCCTGTCCTGTCCTGTACCTTTCACACCCACTTCATCAGAACCCAGAACCTACAAGCGATCATCACTTTCCAGTCTGTAGCAGACTTCTTCCCCTTCAGTTCACAACCGGCGCTTCATAGCATCTGAATAAATACTTTCCATTGATAGAGTCGTCCAAGTCGTATTTGAATGCGGTACAAACAGGTGAACTCTTCCAGAACATCGACCTTTCCTCGTTTCAGCGCTCCGCAACCGGCTCCGACTCGACCACGCGTCCCGCTTTAACCGTCTCCTCCCTGACAGCTACCCCTTCTCCCTTCGACTTCAGACCATCCTGCACCATAATCGCATCCTTCCCCTCCCTCCTTTCCTCATTCCCCTCCGCTTCCACATCCAGAGTTGCGTCCGAATCAAATGTACCATCACGATCGTCCGCCTCCCCGGCGCCCTCCTCGTCCCTCGATTCCGTTGACCGCTCTGAATCAACTACAGCTTTTGACGCTGACTCCGTGTTCTCCGTTTTGACCTCCTCCTCTACCTCATCCTTCTCAGGCATGGTAGCTTTGCCAAACGCTGCCTTCGCGTCCGCAAACTTGTCCGCCTCCACCCGCGCTTCCTCTGCTGACTCCGTTAGAAAGCGCAATAGCACACCCGTAGCTATATCCAGCAGTCGTCTTGGTGGTTTTGGAACCTGTGGTCGACCATCGTCATCCTCCTCCGAGACAGTACCTTCCTTCTCCGCAGCCGTAGGAGCAGACTCGCAGTCGGGACTACCAGCCTTGGACTCCTTCCCATCACCGCGTGATGCTTCAACCTCAGGCTCCAGCCCAGCTTCTCCACCCCTAGTGAGCTCTCACACAGCATTTCTTCCTTCGCTGTTCGAAACGCTGACCGCAGACGCTCCGATCGGAGCCTCGTTCGTAGACGTGACTTTCTCATCCCCCTCCGACCCATCGAAAAGTTCCTCTTCGACCTCGTCATCGCCACTGGCTGCTCCAGATACGTGTCCATTGCTTTCCTCGGAAGGAGTCCCCGCAGCTTGATTGTCCATGGGAACCTCGCGCTCAGCGTCCTCAGTAGTTCCAGACACAGGCTCGTCATCAACCGCATCTATGAGCTCGTCGGGGTGACCATCGAGAACCTTGTCGTCCAACTTCTCCCCGTCCCCATCGACAGCAGCACCATCACCATTCGCCGAAGTCGTAGTCATGGTCGAACCATCAGCATCGCCTTCCGTCACACCGAGACCAGAGCCACCACCACATTCTGCCGCCGCAGGAACGAGCTCGTCCTTCGATGCCGCAGATACGTCATCGCCGACTCCGTCTCCATCCGCAGACACCAACCGAGCCGGCTCATCACTAGAAGCATCCCTCCCAGATTCGGTACCCGCACCGTCCGTACCTAGAGATGCAGGATCGTCGTCGTTATCCGCGCGAAGTTGTTGAGCGGGAGGATCATCACCGTCTTCTGAAGGAGCTGAACGTGTGCCCTCATCCTTGAATGTATCCTCGTCGCCCGGAAGGTCTGCCTGCTGCGATTCGTCTGTTTTCGGAGTCTTCAGGCTCGTCATGTCCGCATCCGAAGTACGAATATCCTCCTTCGACACAACCTCCTCCGAGATGTCCTCCTCCGAGACGTCCTCCTCTGAAGTTCGGTTCCTTGAAGATTCGGAATGGACAGGCTCCTTGGCGATGTCCGCTTTTGCGTAATCCTCCTTCGCAGGTTCCTGCTTGACAATGTCCTCACTTGCAGATTCCTCCTTCGCAGGCTCCTCCTTCGTAGGTTTCACGTTCGCAGGTTCCTCCTTCGCAGGTTCCTCCTTCGCAGGTTCCTCCTTTGAAGGTTCCTCCTTCGTAGGTTCCTCCCTCGCACCTTCCTCTTTCCCAGATCCATCCTTCACCCCTCCCCCAACCCAACAAACTGCCCCATCTCCTCCCCCCCAACCCCAGCATCAAACAAACAATACCCAACAACAGAACCCACCTGCCAATCCTCCCTCACATACTCAACCCCACCATACCTCCTCACCAACTCATCATGTAAAACCGTCTTGACGCGTTTGAGGAGTTGGAGACAGGTCAGGTGGAAGGAGAGGTAGTCGAGCATGGGGGGTTCGAGGAGGAGGCCTTGTTCGAGGATGGAGAGGAGTTGGCGGGGTGAGTATTTGGTCGGTGGTTTGTGGGTACGGTCGTCGGATCGGAATGATACTCGTGTGGGAGCGTCGTTCCCGTTCGAGGGTTCTTTGCCAGCCATGTCATCCACCAACTTCTCGATCGTAGCCATTTCGATCGTAGCCGTACTGTCGAGACCGGTCCGATAGAAGATGTTCCTGATCTGCGTGTGATCCCGTAAGACCCCCGCACCGTTTCTTCTTCTTAGGCTTCGCCTTGGCTTTAGTCAGCTCCTCGCTCGTCGGAGACAATTTCCAACTCTGTAAGAACTGGATCTGCTGCTCCGACACATCGCTCTTGACCATCCGTACAAAGCACGTACGAGCATCTTCCATCGTCCGCGGAAGTTCACCGCCGAACAACGTCCCCCTCCCATGCAAATCGAAAAGCAGCTCCATATCAGGCCATGCGGGAATGACGGCATCCTCGTCCTGACCTCGGATGAATCTGCAGGCGTGGTATAGATGAGCAGCGGCGAGGATCGAGTCCCATGAGTTTGCCAGGCTCAATCCGACGTCTTGATATTGGACCCAGAGGCGGAAGAGCCGGGAACCTGCCATGACGGGGTTTCTCTGCATCAGTAGCCTCGGCCCTTTACACTTGTCCTCCGCCTCCTCCTTCATCTTGTCATTCTTCTCGTCCTCGATCTCGTCCTTCTTCTCGTCCTTCTTCTCGTCCTTCTTCTCGTCCTCCTTCTCGTCCTCCTCTCCCTCCCGCTCCTCCTCTTCTTTTCCCTCCTCCTCAACATCCGCATCCTTGTCGTCCTCCTCCTTGCCAACCTCGCTATGATCCCTGCCCTCCTCCCTCATCTTCCTCATCTTGCGATTCCTCCTCCTCTCCGCCGCAGCTTCAGGAACAAGAACCTTCTCCCGATACAACCTATTAACCAAATCCTCCTCCTCCGCATGCAAGTCCAACGTCTCCGCCAACTTCCTCAACTGCGCCTGTTGGACTAAACCCCAAGTGGAGGGAAGAGGTTTGCGCTCCGTCTCCCGTCGTTCCTGAAGGACGGCCCTCATCATTTGGGAGGTATGTTTGAGTTCGAGATGACTGTGCGTTGTCCTTCTTCGGAGTTGGAAGTTGATGTCGACGAAGATCTGGGCGCAGAAGGCGGTATGTAAGGAGGCTTGACGACGTGTGACGAGCTCATGCATAGATTTCGCCAACTCGTCCCCTTCGAAGTCGCCCTTCTCCTCGCTGTCCAAATCCTTGACGAGCAGCAAATAGTCGCAATAGTTCTTCCGAACCAGTTGCTCGAGCTCGCCCCATCGCTCCATCCTCGAAAGTTTCTCCAGATCGACATCGACATCGAAAGCCTTGCTAGGATCCGAAAGAGGTAGCGCCGCCCCTTTGGCCGGGATCATCGGAGGCAAGAAATCGAGGATCTGCCAGGCGGGGAGGAACATATTGTCGAAGATGAGATGCGAGCACTCGTCGTCTGGCTGTTGGATCCACATCGTTGGGAAGACGCTGCTCTTCTGATATGGTTGATCGGGCGGGCGTAAGCGCATAAGGATGATCTTGTAGATCATGTATTGGACGGGGGCGTAGGCGCTGTGCATGGGTGTATTTTTGTAGAAGTCCAATAGGGGAGCCAGGGCTTCGTCATGTGGACGACGGAGGATTTCGAGGGCGACGTTGGTCGTCATCGCAGCGGTGATGAGACCGATCTTCCCTTTTCCATAGTCGGTCCAGAGTTGCAGTAGATGCTCGCGGACGTCGTGTAAGTCGGTGAGGAAGGTGAGGAAGCCCATGTACATCTCGTCCGCATTGTCCTGTAGCCGGAAATGGACTTTGGGCGGTGGGAGGCTTGATGCATTTGAGGGACGCTCGGGTGGGGGTAGTTGAATATCCGGCAGATCCTCGATGGAGGTTCCAAGTTCTTTAAGTATCGCATCAGGGTTTTCGAATGGGTTCGGTGCTGGAGTCGATGTGGCAGGCTCACTTCCTTTTCCTTTGCGCGCTCTACGCTCCTGAAGCGCATCTTCCCTTCTCTTGTGAAGGATCGTACCAGAGACCTGGAGTGCGATGATGTAGTTGACGAAGAGGTCGCCCTCTCGGAACTGGTACTCGTAGGTGGGAAGGAACCGTTTGATGACCGTCATGCGCAAGCTGATGGAGCGACGCAAGAGGGTGAGGAGCTCTACGGGTATGGTGACCTTCTTGAGAGAGATGAACATGGCTAGCTCGGCGAATTGGGATATCTTGACGAAGTATACGCCTTCTGTGATCATCTGTTGCGACACTGAGGACGAATTCGAGGGGGACGACGTCGGTTGTTCGGCATCAGGCTTTGAACCGCTGTCGGCTGCTGAGGGCGAATCAGGAGCTTCCTCGCCTGCGCCCTCGTCTTGCTTCTCCTGCTTCTTCTTGGCCTTCTTCTTAGCATTGCGCTTCGCATTCTTCTCCTGCAACTTCGTCCTCTTCGTCTCGTCTTCGCCTACATCGTCCTCGGTGGCCGGAGTGCGGGTGGCAGACGGAAGTCCCTTTTGGGAGAGCTTGACGGTGAGTCTCATTTTCTCGAGCTTGGTGAGGTCGTAGCCATTCTGGACAGCAGCGGAGGCGAGCCATTGGAGGATCTGCTGGGTGTCATGCTTTGCTTGGTCGAGTTTGGTCCTGAGGTATCGCATGGGATGAGCGTTGCGGCCATGGACCTGGCTGCCTGGGAGCGATCTAGAGGGAAGGGAACAGGGATAGGTCAGCCCCCAGCTGTCTGGCCAGAGCTCTTCTTGTTGATACTCACCCTGCCTGCCTGTCTTTGCTTCTTCCCTCAGTGAGCGCTTACAAGAGGCCGAAGAGAAGATTGTCGATATCTAGAGCACAGAAGCAGAACATTCACATGAACACCATCAGCAAGAACTGGGCTGCTCCTGCCTTCCCACTGACTCACCTGTGCCATATCAATGACCACAGCAGCTATCCCATTGATTCAAAGCTGTATGCTGTATGCTGTGGCCTGTGATGTTGCTGTCTGTCATGCTCATGCTCTCGAAAAAACGCGCTAGAAATCGAATCGGGGCCCAGCAACAACAAGCGCGACCGTGACAAGTCGAAGGGACCGTGCGCACGCGTCTGGATTGGGCAACCTCACTGGCCAGCATCCATCTCCTCGACAACGACATCGACATCGAACATCCAGGCTCTGCGCGTGAGTAACTGCCAGACGACAAGGTGAACAGGCAAGGACAAGGTTAGGGTCCTCAATGATCGACAGGATACAGCAGCAACAACAACACAATGAAGTACCTCGACTACCCTCAATTCGCTGAACTCTCCCGCGCCCTCACCTTCACATCCTCAGAATGCACAGTCTTCACCCGCATCGAAGCTTACTCCTGCAAACCAGTCGCACAGGAAAAACGTCTCTACAAACACATCCAACGCATATACGCCCCCGAAGTAGCAGCTCGCAAGTATGGATACGCTCTCGAGTCCCATGATGAGGAGGACGATGATCACAGTCACGACGAGCATCATCATCAGCACCACCACCGCTCAACTGCATCACCCCGTATCGGCTTCAGCATCAACCCGTCATCCTCCTCCATCCCACCCCACCTCGCCGACTCCCCCTTCGGCAACCTCACACAATCCTCCACCGCACGCAAACTCCTCTTCACCGTCATCGCAACCCTAAACGCAGCCTTCCCCGATCACGACTTCGCAGACATACCCGTATCCACCTTCCGACGCGAACCCAGTCCCGCATACGTCGTCCATTCACTCTCGAGCACTCTCCAAAGTCTTCGTCGAAATGCAGCTGGTAACAATCCTGACGCTCCCGCTGCTGCTGCTGCTGCGACTAGTCCTACCAACCCAGGTACATCCGCTGCACGATCTTCCACTGCTTTCCTCTCTGCTGCTCCGAGAACGTTCGCTGGGCTGCCTACCAGCTTTGACTCGTCCCCGACTCCCTTCAATGCAACAGGCAGCAGTAGCAGCAGCACTGGCCCATCAAGAGGAGGTATCGGCAGTCCTTCCATCGCTGCCACACTCAGTCCACCCGGTCATCTCGCCCAACTCAGTCTGAGCGAGAGAGCTCCTCCCTCGACATCCTTCAGTGCATCATCCGCAGCACTGGCATCCTCTACCGTACCTCCAGCCATAGATCTACCCCCTCCCGTATCAAATGCTCAATCATCAACATACCCTTCCCATCCACGCGCTCCTCATGATTCTACCGATCAACGACACGCCTCCTTCTCCCGATCTCCCATCTCCCCTCGATTGGCGGGAACGACCTCTCCCAGGATGGGCAGCGCCTCCGCCGCCGCCATCTCCTATCCAAGTCCCTCCCATCTACCAGCAGCAATCAACGCAGCTACCCATCCAGCCCTCGCCTCCATCCTCGACGACATCATGTGTGTCGAAGAGTGCGAAGTATACTCCTTCCATCCTGACATCGAGTACGATCCACATGCATCCGCAGACGACGACGAGGAGCGGTTGCTCGGAGCCGTGGGGGATGGAGCTGGTGGGGGGTTGGGTTTGTTCGAAGAGGAAGTTGCCGATGATGGGGGGATCGACATTGGTCCCGCGAACGATGGGGGAGGCTCAGACAATTCAGCCTATGGACGCACAGCACGTCGATGGGGGCCCAAGGGAGCAAATGCCGAGGGCGTATATGCGTACGAGCATGACGATCTGGAGGATATTGCTGAACAGTTCGGGGAGGACGAAGTGGAAGATGATGGGGATCCCATGCGGCCCGAACAGATGGCTCGCTCTCTCCGAGCCAAGGAGCGAGTGACGGAGGCAGGAAGGCGGGCGGTGAATGATGATGAGGACGAGGAGATGGGCGAGGCTGATGATGCCCTTCTCTTTGATGAGGACGTGTATGGACAAGGTCTCAGTGGGACTCAAACTCCACGAGCTCCCGATCATACTCAGGTCAGACCTGATCTCAGCTCCGACGTTTCTTCGAGCACTCTCTTCTCGTCATCCTCCTCCTCCTCCGCCAATCTCGACGGCGATACCTCGATGGGCGACAGCGAAAGTCTCGGTCGGAGCGTGGGGCAGCACTCTTCACCTTCCAAAGCTCGCGTACTCGGTCCTGCGGATCGATCTCAGCTAGGAGCATGGGGTCGTCCGGTCTCGAGTGCGACCAAAGACCACGACCGCGACGAAGACGAAGATGATGACGAGGACGAATTCCTCTCCGATGCCGATCTCTACTCCGACACCTCTGATCGCTCAGCAGTCGTAGCAGCCGAGAAGGAGGACGAAGACGACGCGGCAGGTCTTCTTTGGGCTACCTACGCCTTCTTCTACAACAAGCGTCTCAAGCGGGTCTTGTTCGTCTCTGTTTGGGCACGGACGAATGCGGGTGTGGAGGCGCATGCGGCGGCGGCTGCTGCGGCTGCGAGGGCGAGGGAGCGGGTGTTGAGGATGAGTACGAGTCCGAGGGGTGGTCCTTCGTCGTCGATTGGTTTTGGTAATTCTGCTTCTGGGCAGAATATTAGCTCGAGTTGGCCGGGTCCGGGTGGGGGGAAGGCGTCGAGTTGGAGTGGGATGTCACCTGCTCAGCGCGCCATCTCTGCGTCTACCCAGACTAGCAGTGGAGGTGGAGGTGGGGGTGGGGGATTTGCAGCCAAGGCCAGTCGGAGTAGCGGTACGAGTCCAACTCATAAGAAGGGCGGCGACCCTTCCAAAGCTGCTGCTGCTGCAGCAAGTTCGTACTCCTCCTCCTCTTCGTCATCATCTTCACGCAAGAGCTCGGGAAGGAAGGAGAGTTCACTCTCCAAGAAGACTCGGCGCGAGGCTTCGGCCGTCGGGGCTGTCCGTGGCGTGGCCGCAGTGGCGGCAGCTGCTACGGTGGGACGGAGACGGCGGAGCAGTCTGGGTCAATCTGTCATTACGTCGATGGAGGCGGTCGAGCGCGAAGGTTCGACTTCGCGCGGTACGACGCCTATCGCTACTCCCATCGCTACCTCGTCCACAGGAGCGACGACGATTACGGCTGCTGCTGCTGGCACCGCCACCACGAGTCTCAATGTTCCTGGTGGTGGTGGTGGAGAGCAGTCTGTGGCGGTATCGAGCTTGCCTGCTCCTTTGGTTGTGGATGCCCTTCGGGGGGTTCCTACGTCGAGGAACGGAACACCCCCTCCCCCCTCGGCACGATCTCCATTCCCACATGCCAGTCCGCGCAAGCCAGGCGACGTACCCGGCGCGGCTGCGTCGTCCACCGCTACGGCACCTGTCAATGTACCCGGTCCGCGATCACAGGTGGGCGTGGGCGTGGGCGTCGCTACTTCTACCGGCGAAGACACGAGCTTCTCGATCCCGTCCTCTTGGCAGTCGAATACGTCCTCGTCTCCTATTCCGATCTCAAGCGCTATGAGTGGCAGCAACAGCAACAACAGCGGTGGCGGAGGAGGACGGTCAGTCTACGGCTCCATGCCAAGTCTGGATGGGGCCGTCTTGAGTGCCCGGGCTGGAGGGGGGACGCCGGGCACGAGCGCGCAAGTACCAGTCCATCGTCAATTCCCGAAACGGGTCCACCCTGATCAGGAGGGTGACTCGAAGCGGCCGAGGGTGGATGCCGAGTGAAGACTAGCTGCCCATTCCCGATCATGATTCTCTCTCAAGGGTGAGCACACATCACTCCGACCAAAATGGCAGTCTGTCTTTACCAAGTCCACTGAATTCCCCCATCCGCATCCTGCCACCTCCTCTCCAGGGAGGTCACCAGTTTCTTCTTCTTCTTTCTTCCTTCTCTCTCCTCTCTCGCGTGCCCGTCTTTGCACCATCTTCGTGCAGACGCTGTGATGTATCGAATCCGTGTACTTATATGTATAGGGCAGTAGGGCGGTGTGTGTACGATTGGCTGGTTCTCGGTATTCGAATCTCTCACAATATGTTCATTTTGCAATTATGTCTTTTGTGCTTCAGATTGGGTATAGATAGATGGAAGTGTAGGGGTCTGAGTGGGAGAATAATACCGACAAGACTTGGCGGTAAGCCCGGCCATCAGAAGAAAGATTGAATGAATCTCGTTCGACTCGTTGCCTTGGGTCGAACGGAAGAAGAGAAATCGAAGAGGGAGAAGGGTGACAGAGGGTGACGGATGACATTGTCGAAGATGATCGGTGATTCCTAGGAGAAGGTGTCGCAAACCCGGACGAGACAGATCGTTCATAAAAGTGGACGTGCATTGTTCAGATCACTTGACAGAACGCTTGGTAGAGACCCGCTCCTGCACCACTCTGATCCGCTCCGATCTCCTGACAACTGCCGTGACAATCTCTTTGGTACGAGTTGATCTTCGCAGTCCAGTCGTCGGGGTCGGTAAGATGCTTTCCTTGATCCGAGCCGATCTTCGCAGCCCAGTCGTAGTAGCCTGCAAAATGCTTTCCTTGATCCGAGCTGATCTTCTGAGTTTGACCGGGCTCTCCGAGGAAGTGACCTTGCTCTTCTCTTGTGCTTGGGGCTCGATTATGCTGCGCGAAGAAGTGTCCTTGGCCTGCTCTGGATCCTCGAGGCCGATTGGGCTACGCTCAGAGCTCTCTTTGACCTGCTCCGCTACACTCGGCTCAGGTACGCTGGGCGAAGTACTGTCCTTGATGTGCTCCGGGACGCTGGGCTCCGTTGTGCCGCGCGCCGAGCTCTCCTTGACCTGCTCTGGTTTCTCGAGATCCGTTTTCCGCTCCACATCGCCGTCACCGATTTGCTTTGAGGAGTCACTAGCCGTGTTATCCGCACAGCCACCGTTCGTCTTTGCTGGAATTTCAAGCTCTTGGAAGACTTGTACATGGTCACCTTCGCTCCGCACTGCCGATTGCAAACCGACCTTGCCTTTCGGAGCGATGTCCTTGATCTTTTCTGGGGTTTGTAGCCTCGCCTTGCCTTTGTTGGAAGTAGTGGGTAGCGCCGCGTTTTGGGGGGCCGCAGTACTTTGCACGGGACCTGCTGTGGGCTTCATGGCCTGAGCGGGATTGACACGGACTGCAGAGCTGACCGAAACTTGCACAGAGCTGATCGGGACTTGCGCGGAGCTCTTTTGGGTCTTCTCTGGAGTCTGTAGCACAGAGCTGACCTGGACTTGCACGGAGCTCTTTTGGGTCCTCTCTGGAGTCGGTAGCACAGGTGGACCACGCGAAACACCAGATTTATTCCGCTTCCGTTTCTTACCTCGCGGCTTAGGCGTGACATTCGACGAGCTGGTCTTCGTTTTCTCTGGAGTTCGTAATTGGGCCACGTTCGGCAAGGAGTTGACACCAATGTGCTTCGGGCTTTCGAGACCAAACGCGCGTTGTGGAAGGAGATTCTGAGGCCGCCCTGGACTTTGTAGCTGGGCGAGATTCTTCGACGAGCTGGGATTGTTCCGCCATGGGCTTTGCATTGGAAGTTGAGTCGGTCTTGACGAAGGTTGATTATTGATCCGTGCGGGGCTTTGCAGCTGGACGGTACTCTTCGAAGAATTGGAATTGTTCCGCCATGGGCTTGGTGGCTGATTTGGACGTTGCGCAGAGCCGGAAATCGACAATCCGGGACTTTGCTGCTGAACTGCGCTGTTCGAAGAGCTGGCCTGGTTCCGTTGTATCTGAGCGAAATTATTCGAAGAACTGGGGTTGTTCCGCCATGGGCTTTGGATTTGAGGTTGAGTCGGCTTTGGTAAAGGTTGTTTACTGATTTGTGCGGGGCTTTGTAGCTGGGCGGTACTCTTTGAGGAGCTGACCTTGTTCCGCCATGGGCTTGATGGTTGAGGAGGGCATTGCGAAGAGCCGGCAATCGCCAAACCTGGGCTCTGAAGCTGAGCTGAGATATTCGAGGAGCTCATGTTGTTCCGCCATGGGCTCGGTGGCTGAGTTGGACGCTGCGCTGAGCCGGCAATCGATAATCCGGGACTTTGCTGCTGGACTGTGCTGTTCGAGGAGCTGGCCTGATTCCGCCATGGACTTTGCGGCTGCGTAGGGGTTTGTTGCGAAGAGCCGGGAATGACCCATCGTGGACTCTGGAGCGGGATCGTATTGGCAGAACTCAAGCCCTTCGTCCATGGACTTCGGAAGTCGAATGTGGGTTGCGAAGGAACCTTCCCCGTCCACGCCGGCGTTTGGGTCTGCGGTGTGCTCTTCCCGGGCGTGCTCCGCAACGAGCTCTGAACAGGTTGCTCTAAGCTTTTTCGACCGGCTGTGAGTTTCAAAAGACTGCTCCTTCTTCGCTGTACTGTAAGGATGCTGAGGACGCTTTTCAACACCTTTGAGAAGACCAGTATTCAGTCACTTGCGCTCCAAAATGAGAAGCCTGAAGAGCGACTGACCTTGACAAAATAAAGATGGCCGGAAGCGGACCAGCCATGCATGCCCCAGAAAAACTTGCTGGTGGAGAGACGAAGCTTGATGCATCGGAGCAGGACCCGGTGGATTCGATTCGAGATTCTGACCTTCTTCTTGGCCAGAAACTGAGCGAGTTTGACGAACTGGCCGACCTTGATGATTGGCTCGTTCTTCCTGAACTTCTCGGCAACCCTCTTGGCTCTGTTGCTCATCTGTTTGGCGCGCTTGAGGTCGAGGGCCGACTGGCTGGGACTGATGACGGCAGACTCATCTGCGCTCCGAAAGCTGTCGAAGGTGACATCTGGCTCGTCGCGAGTCTCGTCGCCATCGACAGGCTGGATCTTCGAACGGATGGCCGGCCTGAATTCGTCGATGGGAAACGAGTGTTTGACAGCCTTGCGTGCGAGAAAAATCTCTATCTCTTCTGTGTCCGCCTTATATTGCAGGTACTGTTCGTGAGGACCCCGCGGCATCGTTGGGCGACGAGCTACGTACTAGAGCGATCCCTTGTCGGAGCGAAGATTGGGAAGGCTGGTAGAGGGCTATGTATGCTAGAGCGATCCCAACGTCTGTGCTCGTCGGAAGATTGGGAAACGCGTCGACGCGTCTCGAGAACAACACAACAACACCAAAACACGTGCGGTGTTTGTTGTCGATCCGACTGCTCTAATCCCCGGAGCTCCGACGGATTAGGTAAGCACGCCCCAACGGCTCGAAGTTCCCAGCGGGAGAAGCAAGGAGAGGTCCTCTTGACAGCATGATTCTCGACTTTTCAACGCCGATTGCACTGGGCTCTGATCGATGGGAAGCAGTATATGTAGTTTAGTAGTGCTCTCGCCCGCGCCGTTGTGGGTCGGACTTTATTGTGTCAAGGGAGGGTCCTGCGATTTGTTTGCTCATCTCGACGGAGCCTCATTCCTTCGCCTCCTCCGCGCTCCGCCATACATTGTCCAGCTGTCCAGGCGTCGTTGGGTGGCAGCTGACCAGCGTGCCTTGCAGTGTGTTTGCGCTGAAGTCTCTCTTCCTCCTTCACCTTCTAGATCCCCGCCGCCTGGTATGTGTATTTGCTCACCTTCTTGCTACAGCAGTCCTTGCACTCTTTCCCCAACGCCGATACCCTCCTTGCTTGGCCACCAACTCTACCTGTGTCCTTCTGCATGCCCTCTCACCAACACAGTCTTTGGACATCCGATCCTGCGCGGAAAATCTCAAAAATCATAAGTTCTTGGCCCCGCTCGGGACGTCGAATCTCAGACGAGTCGCTTCCTCAATCTCAGCCTCAAGGATTCGAACGTCGATCAGCGGTAACCTCGAGGACTGAAGCTGGCCGTTGCTCGCCTTCATAAAACCAGCCGACAGATGGCCTATCAAGAACGATCTCCAGATCTACTCCCTCCTTCTTCCTCTTCCATCCCTTCCTACCAAGTTCCATTCAGATCTCGCACAGAATCGCCAACAATGTCGCCTACTTCCAAGCACCAGAGCCGGCGCCCGCTCGCAACCTACTTCGCTCTGATTTCCGCCCTTTTGCTCGCCTCTGCACCGATGGTACGCGCCCAACCCTCGCTGTCCACTGAGACACTATCACAACTAGAACGGCGCCAGTTCGCAGCCCAGGTCACCTCCGCAAACACCACCGCTCAGGCCATTGCCGCCTGTGACTGTGGCTTCATCGACTTGACCGAAGGTGCGGACATGACTCAAGTCTGGACTTCACTCTTCAAAGCCGACTTTACCACCATGTCGTCCAAAGATCTCGAGAACGGTTTCCGATTCATGCGGAATGCGATCAAGCGCGAGAATTCCGCTACTTCCCGGGCCTTTGACCCCGAGAACGCGGGGCTTTGTGGTGGTGGCTTGTGCCTGGACGTACGGCCTCAGGAAGATAATCGCGTGCCAAGTGGTGGCGTCTATACAAAGAGGTGAGTCGCTCTCTTCGTGATCCAGATCAAACCTGCAATCCGAGCTGACCGCCATCATTGATAAATTTGACTGGACACAACAGTAAGAATATGCATTTCGGAAAGTAAGTATCGATGCTATACTCAGTCAATCTTGTTCGGAGAATAACAGAACTGATACCTGTTGCTTTTCTTCACAGCTACTACGCAGAGGTCAAAATCCCGTCCACTCCAGGCACCGTCTCCGCCTTTTACATCTACAAGACCGATGTCAACGAGGTGGACATGGAGTACAACAACCCCAGCGGAGCCATAAATGGAAGCATCAAAGATACCGTCAAGCCACAGGTTTACAACGGAAACATCGCGGACGCAAGCACATACCAGAAGACTTATGCTGCGGGCGGCGTGGATATGTCGCTAGACTTCCACACCTGGGCATTCCACTGGACTAGCGATCGGGTTGAGTTTGGCTTGGACGGCGACTTTGCTCAGGTCATCTCTACCAACGTGCCTCAACTTCCAGGAACTCTCAGCTTCAGTCACTGGTAAGCCTCTCAGCTAGATCTTTTCCGCAAATTCTGAGCCTGTTACTGATATCATCACACTTTCCCCTGTGATCAGGTCTGATGGAAACCCAAACTACTCCGGTGGCCCCCCCGTCCAGGACACCATGCTCAACTTCCGACGCACTTGGGCATTCTGGAACGACACCTCAGTTACAATGGCATGCAAGCGTTCAACGGCCCCTTGCAAGCTCGACGCACGTATCCTCTCAGGCAGTAGTGCCGATGCTATCTCATCGGCGCACCGAGTCCACCAGTCTATTGGCGCCTTGCCTCGTGAGTTCATTTCTTGGTAGTCTGGTTTACTCTGAACGACCGTTTGGCTCACATTATCAATCACCGTTGCACAGTCCTTTCCCTCCTCGTCCTCTCGGTGACCGTTCTCTCCCTCGCATGATTCTCCCCTTCCCTTTTGAGGCAGGAGCTCGCCCGGCGCGGGGTCGGAATGGAAGCGTCTACCTGGAATGTAAACCCTTTCTCTTCATCGAACAGTGGGTCCGCGTAAAGGACCAAAGATCATCCGGAATCTCTTCTCTGCCTCTCCATCATCTTGGTTAGCACTTGTATTTGGCTGCTGCTGTCACCTTCTCATCTACATTCCTTGACACCCTTCTCAAAATGCAATAGTAGTACGGCGTGACTATCTAACATACAGCTCTGCTAGTGTCCGTTATTATCTCTTGAAGCGGAGCAGTGTCACTGCAGCGAACTGAGGAGAACCACCGAGCACAAGTTCTGAAATCTGGAATCTGCGTGAAGAATCGCACGTCAGATAGACTGGCATGCAAGTCGATGATTCGGTGAGATCGCGTGAGATACGCATCGTAGCAGAGAGCGGAGGGACTGCCCACGTTAGTAATAGCGTGGATTCGGAGATCGTTTGTTCAAAGGAATGCAACAGTTTGAGGGTAGCGATCCCATCATAATCTCAGCAAGATCACAGCAAGGCAAGTTAGAGAACAAATGGGCCCATTTGTGGAAGTTTTGATTTGAAGAAGAGTCAAGGTGTGGGTAAAGAGTGTGAGGCCGAAGAGAGGACGGCGGATGTGTGTGTGTAAGACAGGATGGAGGACAGTGAACAGAGCGGTGACTTGAACCTGTGACGAAAAAGTACCAAAAGCTGGCAGGGGTATGCTATACAGCTGGCAAGGAAAAGAGGGAGGAGAGCAAGAAGGGAAAATTTGAATGATACGAGGTGTGTGTGCACGAACTCTAGGTGCTTTCGCGGAAAGCATTGGCGAAGGTCAGAGCAGAATCGAAGAAGTGCCGAGACCGATAGGGAATTTGAAGTCCAGCGGTGCAAGAGCCTTGACAAAGCTTGGTAGTTGGCCGATATGAAGATGGTAGGTGGAGGATGTAAAGAATCTGGTCGGCAAGGTATTGAGGATTTGTAGTCACGGAAAGAGTTTCGAAGGAGTGTGTTCTGACCTCTGTCCGCAAGACGAGGTCGGGATGGATGGGATTAGAAGGTGTGAAGTCGGGTTGTTCGGTCGCCGGGGCAGGTTTGCCTAGATGACTCTTGCCACCGGTGGCACAGGCGGGAAGGCAGCGATGCTTGGTTCAAAATACGAGGCGTAATCTTGCTGCGAAGCCTCCGTTTGCTGTTGCTGTGGATGTTGCGAATAAGATGCCATTGGGAACTCTTGATACCGCTCCTGGTTTGCATCGTAACTCTGCTCTTGTTGGTCGAGGTATGTGTTCGCAATCTTGGTTGATGCCGCGTAGAGCTGGCTTGACGCTTGATAGGCAGGTAGTGTCTTCTGCGATCCATTTTGTGAACGTGAATCAGCATGCAACTTTCGTAGCTGCGAAGCATCGTAGCTCGACACTATCCTTGACGACCTGCATACGACGGACTCTGGCGCAACTGTGAGTGCTGGCAACTCGTACGCCAAGCTTACTCGCGGTGAGGTGACATTGAGCTCGAATTGGGTGGGCTGCTGGGCGAGACCGGGCTGGAAGAAGCCATGAACGGGCCGAGCGCCGGATTCACTGATTCGCGGAGCGGATGCGTTGGACTGTTCCATGATGAGCTGATGCTGAGTCGGTGCGGACAGATTTTGCTGGTCATCCGCTCGAGTTGGTGTTGTGCGACCGTCTTCGAATGTTTGCCCAGATTGATATGTTACTTGCCTGGCATTGTATCCACCTTGTTGTTGAGCACTTCTTTGCGCCTGCAAGGCGGCAGCATCCTGGTGCTCGACAGCTGAAGAGTAATCGTCGTGCAGTTCTGTCGCAGAGTTGTTGTTCGGAGTCGCAAGGCCGTCATTGCTGTGCCCAAGGAAAGGTGAGTGATTTCCGTTGAATTCATATTCCGTCATGCTGGGTGTGTAGGGCATCGAAGAGGCGTTGTCGTTGTTGGCCAGGTCAACAGACGTGTACTGAGAAGACGGCTGGAACGGACGTTCTGGGCGGCAGGGTTTGCGAAGCACGTTGTGAGCCTCCCGGGCCGGGATTGGATGACTGATGCTGACCTGGTCCGTTGCTGACTTCTTCTCCGATCCCGAACTTGAAGATTTGAAGCGGCTAAAAACTAGCTCAGCGTAGAGCAGAACACCCGGGATCAGTCCGGCCCCGCAAATGCAGAAGGCGAGTGGGTTGTGCCACAAGCACCTGTAGGTGAAGCAAGCCATGCCGGTCGACAGGAAAGTGTACCAGAGGACGAGGAAGCCGACGTGGAAGGTCCGTTCGGTGAATGATTCGCCCTTCTTGATCTCAGTTGCACTTCGAGCACTTGTACCCCAAGTAGTCTGGGCCATGGTGAAGAGGGCGTAGATCTTGGACGGAAGGAGACCGAAGAAGTAGATGACGCAGTATCCGGTGAAGCAGATCATCCACAGATCCGCAGCGATGAAGGCACCGACGACCGACTTGAAGAAAGCGACGCCGACCATAGTGGTGAGCCATGCGAGAGGCCGCCAGACTGAATCCGATTTGAACATGAACAGCGAAATCGTTGTGATGAGGATGAAGGGATAGAGCGCTTGCTTGGTGGTTTCGACCGTCATCCACCACTGCTGGTAGAGGAAAGACTTAGGGAACCAGAATGCCTCGCGGAAGAAGGACTTGGACCAGCGAGTCTGCTGCTTGATCCAGCGCTGTGAAAAGGAACGGAAAATGGTCAGCTCCCAAGTGGTCTCCTCGCTTTCTCATATCCAAACGCAGCAACTCACCACGAACGAAGTCGGAGATTCACTCTCACAGAATGTGCGGTGAGTGTAGCGAGTCTTCAGGCCGTGGGCCAAGAGCTGGTTGGTCAAGTGTCGATCGTCACCGAAGGTCGTCTCCTTTCCGGCAAAGGTCTGAAGGTTCCACTTTCCGAGAATGTTGTCCATGTCGTATGCACGGTAAAGGCCCATGGGACCACTGATGCAGCCTACGCAATTCCAGAAACTTTGGCAGCCACGCTCGATGTTGAAAGCGAACCAGTAACGGATGGAGCAGAACCGTGCCAGCCAAGACTCGGAGCGGTTGAAAATCTTGACATCTGCGGTGACGCCGCCAATGTGTGGGTCTGAGTCGAGAACAGCCATCATTTCGTCGAGTGCGTCCTCTTGAAGGAGCGTATCCGAGTCCGTAGTAAAGATGGCGTCCCGCGTACGAGTGGCGTACATGGCGACGCAGAAGGCAGTGAACATCGCAGTGCGCTTGTGACCGTGGGGCTGACTGAAGCACACTGAATCGTAGGAGCTGATGTTGAACTCGCGTTCCCAGGACTCTACCTGTTGGATGACGGCTTCACGAGCCTCGCCGAAGGCAAGCTCTTGTTGCGGGTGGTACGAACCGTTCAGCCATCGACCCATCTTTCTGAAGAAGCCGGGTTGCTTGTAACCCTGTCGAATCAAAGAGGCGTGGTAGACCTGCTTGTGAAGCGTTGAGAGCAAAATGGGCAAATGGATCAAAGCGGTATTTGTGCCGGCATATTCGTCCGTGAAGGAGTTGGCCATCTTGAGATCCGGACCATCGTTGCCATCGACAACGCAAATGACTTGACGAGGTCGCATGCTCTGCTTCTGGATGCTGCGCAAGCAGAGACGCCAGGCAGTGTCATCCTCACGGTAACCGACCACGGCGATGGAGATGGAGGCGTCCGGGAAGAGCAGAGTCCTTTCGGTGGATTGACTGTGTTTGTCTGCGAAAACGTTGTGTTGCTCGGATACGATGGCTTGTCGCCTGGCTACGATACGATCGACCGACACTCGGTTGGCAAGAGCGCAGGTGAGCTGAACGAGAAAGTCCGCGATGAGAACCACGCCGTACAACCCCACAGAGACGCCGCCGATGTGAATGATTTTCAAGCCTGTTGATGCACAGGAAAAGGAAAGGTGTGAGGGTGTCAGGTGATATGCATGAAAGCGGAAGCTGTAGGTATCGCTGCTCACCTAGAATATAACCTGCCACGAGGGCTCCGAGCAAGCCTATCGAAAGCGCGAACTTCAAGATCATGGTGAGCAGGTTGATTGAAACCTTCTTGCGCTGTGGAGGCTCGAACAGGGCTGCGGGAGCGTGGTGATTTGGTCCGAGCGCATATTGGTAGCTTGGCGGGGGAGAAAAAGATTGACTCATGGCTGGCCCGTGGAAAGATCGCCTGCCGCTAGCTTTGCGTAGAGAGTGACTGCAAAGATGGCCCGCGAAAGGTGCAAAGGAGACTGAGAGGAAAGTCGAGAAAAGACTGTGGGTGAGATCTGCAAGAGGAGAGGCAGAGGAGTGAGCGGAGGGGGAGGAAGAAGAGGGAGGGAGAGGCAGAGGTTGAGGAAAATTAGGGAGGGAAGAGGAAGGGCTTGGGGGATGGGAAGTTCAGGTTAGGGATTTGGGATCGGCTGGGGGTAATACCATTTCTTTAGAGAGCAAGGAAGCACGGTCAGAAGCAGGTGGGCCGAGCTCTCGTTGCTCAGCTTCATGCTGCATGCATGCTGTGGCTCAGATTCGGCGGCAGAGAGACAGGTGAAATGAAGAGAGAGCCACGGAAGCGTGGTGGCGGACTGTATCGACACCGGCGGAGTCGCGAAAAGTCAGCGAAGTCAGGACATCGAAGTCCTGGCGATGAGATAGTATCATGCCAGGTGTCGCCCGGCAAGTATAATGATCGTTGATCCTCGAGGTCCGCCGACAAACACTGAAGAGAATGAGAGTGCCGGCCGCTGCGGGCCCGAAAATGCCTGTGGTGCTCAACTCAGCCTGCAAGTCCGGTCGCTGAGAGCAAGTGTTCTGAACATCTGTATCCCGTTGGCGGTGGTGCAAACAAGACGGGTCCATGTCAAGAATTCTGGGACACAAACATGACAGAAAGGTTAGTGAGTGATCGTCCCGGCTCGGCGTCTGCTTCAAAAGTGGAGGATGAGGGAGGCGATGAGTTCCCGCCAATTGGGTGAGGTGAAGGAGTGTTGCCCCGCCGCGTACCAGCCTCAAGCCTCAAGGAAAGCGACGATAAGGGTGTACTGGAAGTTGTCGACCGGTATGGTGCGGCCAAGGCGGGCCTCGAATTGAGACGTGGCGAGTGGAATGTGGGAAGCAAGAGGAACAGGAGGTGGGTACAGGCCTCGCTCGGCGCCAACGGTCGTCCCAACCTGGACCCGCACACACAATATTAGAGTCAGTGCGGTGCTGTCGTCCCTTTTACTTCCATCAAGTCAACGATCGACTCAAATCTAGAGGCATGAAGCTGAAGCATGACCTGGCGTGCTGGGCGATCCCAACTATGTCCGAATGGAAGAACACTCCTGTCTCCTTCCCGTCCACCGTCCAACCTGCCTGAATCCTACTGCTGCGATGCCTTGTGACGCGAACGGATAAATCCTCTTGCAGCAATAAGAGAAGTGAGCGGATAAACACACATCTGGTAGTTAAGACTACTTGATTAGTAATTACTAGGATGTTTTGCGTGCAGTCTCCATCTGGTAGGCTCTGCAATCTGCTCTTGGACAAAGTGACAAGACAAGCACAATGGAGCGCGAAGATGAAGCATGAAGCATGAAGCATGAAGCGTGAAGCTTCAAGAGGAAAGGTGGTTGAACTTGGTTGGTATCGGCAAGAATCGAGGACTTCGTGACCACCACTTGGCAGCCTGCCCGGAATCCAGAGGATGCAACGAGGAAAAGGCCTCTGACATACTGAGGAGTGCCAATTTCCTGTCCGTAACGTTACGCCCACAAAGGAGGCTTGCAAGGATGGTTAGATAGTTGCCGATGAGGATTCTCGCAGGCAGCTCGGGAACCATGGATGTACATCAAAGGTATACCACCGCTTGTTCAGTCCCGCTCCGATGTCATGCCGCCCGTCGTTCGTGGAGACTGCCTCCTGCTGATTCGATAAGCGGTTGCATGTTGCGGCACTTTGCTTCGCAACCTCCTTGAACTGTTGCAAGGTCTGTGATCCAGAAGGAAATGATGGAGACAACGTTTCAACAAAATTATGATCTAGAATGTGTTTGGAAGGAACGTTTGAGGTCAACCCTGGATCCTAACTTACCTCCTTGTAAAGCTGCTCGCATAGTTCTGTTCTGGCCTCACTCCGATTCCACCTACTCAGCTGCTCGCTGAGCTTTTGGACTGCGTCGAATCGAGTCTGAGATTGACCTGCCAGATCGTCCAGCTGTTGCGACGGATTCAATGGAAGAGAACGTGAGCAGAACGTGCTGAGGTTGCGACTCTTGCCCGGTCATCAAGCACGGCAGACATACCTTCATTTCCTGCAACCTTGCACGCTCCGCGCAAAACCGATCCCAAAACATATCCGCTTTCTTCTGCAACCTCGGAGCGGGTTCAAGCCATTTCAAGCGCCTGCGAAAGACGGCAAGTTGTGCGGCATTGCTTGAGGAGTCTGTCGAAGGCTTAGCGAAGATGCCGATGCGCGACATCAGGATGAGGAGACCGAGGTGACCTGAGCATTGTTGCGCCAGTAAATCGGCGTACAAACTTCTGTGCCTGAACAGTCTTGCACTTTTTCCGGCGGCCGATTGGGAACCTATGGTAGGGATGCGTTCGCAATGGAGGTGTCAACGAGATTGAAGGCAGGAGAAATGGCATTCGCCTGTCAGATGGCAACTCACTTTGCTGAATGTGCGATACACCACCTTGACCTCCAAATTCCAGAGAACCTTCCTCCATTGCACTCTTCTCCAACACATCGGCGAATTCCGAGCACAGCCGGCTCTGTTCGTTCGCCACCTCCGCCGCAAGCCAATAGATTGAGATCCACTCGTCGGGCTTATAAAGCTCGAGCTCAAAGCCGCAGAACAGGATGTCAAGCATGATGTCGAGGGAAAGATGTTGAATCGCTGCGTAGTGTACATCGCTGGGCACGTCCAGCTGTAGAGACATGACAAATGATCAGGATTTCAGCCTGAGAAGCGCTTAAGTGCTTAATGGGAGTGGAGAAAGTTGAATGACTCACCCTGACTTCTGCCGAGAGTCGTCGCTCCAACTCCTGAGCCTATTTCGAAGGCAAAGATAGCGTTCAGCTACTCGGAAAGACCACATTCCGGAACGCCATACTGACCTCTTCCGCCAGATTGGCCCACTGCTTGCAAGCTTTGGCGAGACTCCTTTTTTGTCGGGAACGGTTTTGACAGAGAATGGACAAGTAGCTGGCAAGATTCTTGAGGAAGATGCGTGATGTGAGATATGAGCAGTCAAGATGGAATTCGTGCACATCGAGTCTTTACTCACCCCGCCGAGTCGACCATAGAAGCTATCCAGAGCTTGTGGAAGTGTCTTTTGCCTGACCGCCATGGTTTGCCAAGACAAACTTGTTCCATTCGAGACCGAGTTCGAATGGTGCTCCATCTGCCGCGCGCCGCCGCTGTGCCATTGTATAGCAACAGCATCCGAGACTTCCTGAACATCTACGGCAGCGAGCTCTCGCAGGAAGACATGAGCGTGCCATACTGGGGGATACTTTCCAGCCACGAGATGATTCTGATTGCAGATGACGGACTGATGGGCACGACCGCAGCAAAAGAGTATTGGTCAACTTGCTTCCTCGGAAAGCTTTCCGCTTTTGTTCTCACTTACTTGCATCACTGATCTCAAGTACGCTGCCGGATGTGCGTGCTGGAAACGGGAAGCTCGTAGACGGAGACAGCTCTGTAACGTTCGTAAAAAGAAGCCAAGCGAGTCAATGTCGTACCAGGTGCATCTTTTGGTATTCGTTCAAGTATACCCACCTGCCATTGTGTCCACCCAAGGCCGATGCTGGGTGCGCTGCCAAAGTGGAGCATCATTTGCAACCCTTCCGCCCAAGCCGTCCAAAAGGTCCGAACCTCGGGACCTTCAGGAAGGCTGATCGGTCGCAAAGGGACCATTGAGGTCAGCTTTCTACTATAGGCTGGGTCAAATGTTGACTTGACCCGCAATGCCGGAGCATGAACACGCCCAGGTCTTTGAAAGGTCGGTGAAGGCAGTGTCCGCAGCCGGAGCGGTCCATGGGAGGGGTGCAGAGTTTGGGTAGTGGTTTGCTCGCTGGAAGATATGAGGGCGACGACCGACGATTTGATGAAATGTGCATGCATCTGCAGCTCGTCCAGCATGGATAGGTATGGATCACTCAGGACCATCATACTCATGAGCAGATGCTGTCACGGAGGCAAGATAGAGTCCGGTCAGCAATGTTGTCTGTCATGAGAATTTGAACACTTGACTTACTTTCCGAAACTGTAGTCTCGTCGCAATTGCTTCGACATTTGCGTCAGACAATCGGGCTGGAAAGAGAAGAATAGCAAGATCTCAGTGAGCACATCCTTCGTGACCCTGAAACCATTCGGCTGTAGAAAGCTCACCGCAGCAACCCTCCTTGCGTCGCACACTTTGAACAGTATCTTCGAGCAACGAAAGCACTTCGGACGCGTCGAGATCTTCGAGCAGAGAGCACCCAGCCTTATCGCCTGTCCAGTCTTCTCCCTAAAGAAGTAGCAGTACATTCAGCGGCCCTTCACGATCAAGCGTCGATCAAGCGATACATGATTTGAAACTCACATCCAAAACTTGGCCTTTGCTCATCTCGTCCCATGCCAGACAGCAGCATTTGAGCAGGGCAACGAGGTAGGCTCGGAGGACCGTACTGGCAAGTGTATCTGGCATGTCGTCACTGAACGTCTGGTCCCCATGGCCGCAGTAGAGGTAGTCCGGATTGTGAATGTACAGACAAGTCTGGATGGTCTGGGACAGCGCCGAGCCGGCTTGCCACCGCGTCTGTACGGTAAGGAGAGTCAGAGAAAGAGATTCAGGGACCAGCGCGCTCATCTGAATCGAAAGTTGGACGTACCTCACAAGCCAAAAGTCTGTCCATGATCCAGCACGTTTCCTCGACGCTCAAATCTGCGTCTGGGTCAAACTCGGGCATGGTCTCTGATTCTTCAGCCGAGAGGCGGTCATTGACCGGGGTGTCTTTGAGCGGAGCAGCCATACCGGAATCCATTCGTCTGTCCATGATCTGTGACCAATAGTGAAAAAAAAAAATCAGTTCATTCTACTTGCTCAGAAGACACTCCAAAGATTCCTTGATCACCTGAATGGCACCCATCGAGTCCATCATCGTGAAGCCCGGGATGTGGACCATTTGTCCCTGTTGAAGACCTGAGCTCCGTTTACATTCCAGAACCAGAGCGAGAGTCAGCCGGAGGTCTCCGATCTAGCCCATGCAATTACGCACCTGAACAGGACGACCGGAATACTTCTGTGACATCTTCGAAATCAGGAAGTTGCACTTTGGCGGGTCGTGAGGAAAGTTTGTCGTCCAGCTTGCATGCTGAGGAAGAGGCGGTACTCGCAGCCTCACCTTGCTGCGCTCTTCTTTCTGAGGCGGAATTCGCCTGCATGATTTAGGCCTTCTACTCGTCTTCCTGATCCTTTCCAAGAGAAAGCAATGGAGGATCTGGGCCGGACGCTGGACGTCGATCGCCCGAATTCCAGCGGAGAACAAAGGGAAAAAAGTTATCGGGCCGACAACGAGGCACTGACATGTCTCTGACCTCCCAAGGAGATGAGGTGTCCCGCTTACCACGATCAGGGGCGTGCCTCGGGTGTTGTCGCTCGTCAAGCACTCCGGCACACCGCGGAGGGAAGAGACGAAGTGAGATGAGACGCGGCAATCGACCGACCTCTGCAGCGACGCACTCGGGCCGCGATGGGTTGGGTCTGTGTATAAGAAGAGGCAGTGCTGACCCACTTCTTCCTTCACCTTCCCCCCCTTATCCCTTTCTGCTCATCTTTTCTCTTCCAGCTGCTCCCACACTCCCTTTAAGACCTCTGCTCACCTCTGCATTTGCAGAGATTCTCTTTCCACATCCTTCTTGCTCCTTTTCTCCTACCTTTCCACTTCTTTTGTTTTCCCTCCCCCACTACTCCTCTAGCACGATGGTGTCCAACTCCTTCCTCGGCCTGACCACAGCTCTGCTCCTTGCCCTTGCGACCTCGGTCAAGGCTGACTACAACATCAACCAGCTTCCCCACACCACCGACAGTGCCCATGGTCAGGCCGGAGTTAACGACTGCGTGAAGACGTACGGCGAGTCGAACCCCAAGGCTAAATGGTGAGCCTGTTCGAATGTCATTCATGAAGACAACAGCTTTCATCACTGAACCTCGCTCTTGCTTTTTCTCTCTCTTTGATGCAGCCAAACTGCCGTGATCAACTCCGGTAAGCTCCGCTCCACTCCGGGAATGCAGGCCATCGGTCCCCCAACAGACCACACTGACCTTTCCGTTCTCACTTCCTAAAGTCACCGACTTCTGCCTTTGGGCCCCCCAGTACTCAGCCTCTATCGGCGACCGAGAACGCGACGTCGTGGCCTACTGCACCAAGAGCGGCTACGGTACCCGATTGATTCCCAAGGGCACAATCAAGGGAGCTCAGTTCCGCAAAACGCCGAGCTTCGTCCAGGTTACAGGTCTTTGCGACTGCACAAAGATCAATGTTGCTCCCGGCGATGAAGGCGGCGAACTAGACCCCCATGGAGCTGACGGTACGTTTTCTTGCTGCTGGCGGATGTGTTCTGGATTGTCACTGATTTGTTGAGACTCACTATTTGCCCCAACAGGCTCGGGCAACCCCGTCGGAGGCCTCGTCTTCACCAATGCTTACGGTAGCAACCCTCAAGACTACATTCAGGTTTGTGCTATGTATACCTGCCTCTCCTTCTGGTGCAGACACTGAAGTCGTCTTCTATCCTCATCATCCTACAGCTCAAGGAATGGTCATCCTTCATCGGCTACAACGAATTCAGCTTCCGAGGATGCCGCGACGGCCCCAATGCAGCCAACCTATGCCCACACATCTACGATGGCGAGTTTCCTAAAAATCCTCCAGCACTCCCATTCCTGATGCCCGATACTAACCCCCAACTTTATCTCTCTTCTCCAGAGCAAGGCGCACAGTGGAACCACCCCGGCAAATACGAGCCTGGCACATTCGAGAATTGCGACGCCACGGACGGCAAATTCCCCGGTGTCTACAAAGGCCAGCGCTGGTATCAAGGCCAGACTCCCATTCCCGGGCCTCACAAGGCCGGTGTCACCTCGAACTGTCAAGAATTCAAGGCGAAGGATCTTCGGGGAAAGAGCCCTGGTGCTCCTTCGCTGTTGCGCCGCGCTTTGTTTGGCAAGGCCGAGTGATAGCTTTCGTCGCTTTTGGTAACTCGTTCAAGCCCTCCTGGTCTTTGACTTCCCCCTGATCCTCTTTTCCCCTCGACAACTTACGGACGATTCAATTGCTTCTTCTTCTCCCTCCATTTTCACAACTTTGTCACGGGTAATCCGATGCGCCACCCTTTTGTTTGACCTAGCCAACGTGAGAGTTGCTTTATGCCTGCATTCTACTGAGGATATGTACGGGATCGACGCCAGCGGGTTGATGCGGCACAAGAATTGGGTTCTTGTGGTGTACTCGTATGTATATTGTGAGTCTTCCCACCAGCTGGATGCAGACGCTAGACGCCTGGAATGTTCTGCATTTTTCCAAGTTTCTGCTGCGATCCAACCCGCAAGCTTCAAGCTGCCCACGGACACGAGGGCAACCCTCAACAACAAGGCATCTGATGCCTGATATTCACCCACCCACGGTCCTGGTTCAAGATCTGAAATCTTCAACGGCGAAGTCTAGTAGCAGAATCTCGCATCTCGCTAGAACTTGCCCAAAGAGTCGTAGGTTGCGTTTCCAACATCAGGCAGGTATGCCACAGGCCCTAGGTGTTTCGACGTCCACGGTGCAGCAGATGGGCAAGCGCAAAGTCTCGTAGCTACGCAGTCTGCGCGGGTACATAAGCTGCTGTCCTTTCGTTCGAAGAGAGCTGACTGTTCTACCACCGCCCATCATTCATCCCTCCCACTTTCCTGACTTTCCCGTGTTCTTCAATATCCTTTCTGCCACCCTCTCTCCCCTCCCCTCACTTACTCCATTTCAGGTCTTCTTCAGATCCTATCTCGCCCAATTAGTCCCGAATCTGGTTCACATCCTCAAGAATACTTCCAGCATGCTCTTCAGCAGTTTTGCTACCCTTATCCTGGTCGCGGTTTCTGCCTCGCTGGTTGAAGCGGGCCCGTCGACGAGCACCTCTTGCTACACTGTCCGCATCTCAGGCACGCAGACCCGCACCAGCTCACTCGGCCCTCAGACTATTCGGCCTACGATCACCACGTGAGTGCCTAACGTTCATATGTACGATATCAACGCTTCGGAGATGGTTTATTGACCCAGATGATGTTCTTCGTTCACAAATTACTCGCAGTTGGCCCGTTGTGAAGTCGACCATCACGGTGGCCCGGCCTCGAACTTCGACTGAGGTCGTCGCGACTATCTCGACAACGCGTGTGACGGAGAATGTTCCGGCTGTGACTCAGACTGTCACTCCGACCATTTTCACAGTGACTGTGCCCGTCATTACGGAGCAGGCTCCTGCCTTCACTCCAACTCAGACCGATTTCGTGATCGAGACTGTGCCTGGCACTTTCACCACCACCTCCACGACCTTCACTAATCCCCCTGGCCCAACTCTTCCCGTCGCCCTTCCACGGGGTGTGGCTGGTGAAGACGATGGAGAAGAAGACGATTTGCAAGCAAGGGACGAGGACGACGGTGTGCTCGATCGTCGGCCTGGACAAAAGATCACGCCGGAAAACTGCGAGCGCGAAAGTCAGCGCCTGCGGGGCAAGCGAGTGTACTGTCGTCGTGTCGTCCGATTCGCACCAACCACCGTTGCCGGGACCCGAACACGCACGGTTACGGTTCGCACCACAATTCGCCCCCGTGTGACGGCCACTTCGACTGTCACAGCGGTATACACCAGCACGGTCTTCCAAAGCGGTACTGCAGTTTCCATTGTGAGTCATCTCAGGCAGCGGATTAGTATTCCGAATCCCGAGCGACTTTGTGCTGACTGCCTCTCTCTCCTCATCTTGATATCTGACAGACGGCCGCAGCTACGACGAGCACGATCGTGGCATCTCCCATCACGACGACCAGCACTTCCACGGCAGCCACGGTGACGATCCAGTCCACCCTCGTGGTCCCCCAGCCGACCCAAGTTGTGTCTCGTACCCGCAACGTCTTCTGCGGACCTCGCGCCCGGTTCTACAGGTCGAACGAAATCGGCATCGTGGATTTGGCCCTCCAGCAGCTCATCTTCATCTCGCCCTCGGGTCAAGATTGCTGCGATGCTGCTGCCGATCTTCCGGGAGCGGTAGGCTTTGCAGATTTTACCGGTCTTTGCGCCGTCGTCCAGATCAAGGCTACTCCTCTCGAAGACTTCTGTGTGGCGGGCAGTCCGGCGACGGGGCTGAACGAGGACAGCGATTTCTGCGATGAGACTTGTGTCCTAGGTGGTCGACTTCAGTGCGGAGCCTGACATCTCTGTCCATTGGAATCTTCGGCGGAGGTACGGTTCAGTCTCCGCTCATTACACCCCAAGTCTATTACAGTAACACGTCAACCCTGGTGCGGCGTGGTAGGCTATGTGGTGCCGCGTTGTGCTCGTCGACATCCAGTCAGTGATCAGTCTGGCCTCTTCGCTATTGAGCATCTCGAACTCCCTTTGATCGCATCCTCGGCGAACCTTTCAGCCACCTCAGAGGTCCTGTCTCACCAATTCCCTCTGTCTCTGGTCCTCCTCTTCCCTCCCCCCCCCCTCTTCCTTCTACACCTCTCGAGCTCTCTGTCATTTTCTCTGTCTTATAAGAAGGTCGCCCATCTGTACCTCGATGTAGGAGATTAGGACAATTGATTCATTCCCTTCTTGCCATATTGATTCTCCTCTTTTCGCACTGGTGTGTTCTCTCTCCCAAGTCCCATCTAGTTCGCAAATGGTCTGGCCTTTTGAAAAGGGCCACGAGCCCACGATGCAGAATCCGACTGGCAACGGAATGTGTGTGTCAAGTAAAGACTGGAAGGGTTCCCATTGCGAAAAAGGGAAATGGCCGAACGGAGCTTCAAACTCAACAGCTGAAGACGACGGAAGATGGGTAAAGAGAGTAGTGAAATGCTAACCAAAAGTCCAAGGTTGAGAGAATGAGAAAGGAGGGGGAGAGGGAAGGGTGGTAAACAGCAGTTTTTTGTTTGTTCTTGAGCCTGGAGGGGGGTAATTGCATGAGTAGGGCGGTTCCGAGCGAGGGCGAAAAGAAGTTCCGATAAGTAAAGGCAAAGTTTGGCGATGTCCTGCAAAAGCAAAGGAGAGCGGAGGAGACAGAGGAGACGGAGCAGCGGATTGAAATCGATCGAATGGGTACTGTTGCTCCTTTGTGTTCCAACTGATCATTTCAGAGAAGAGGCTAGCCACGCTCAGTGAGCGTGCTGGCGGTTCAGGTGGTGACGACGAGCGGCGGTGGCGGTAGCCTTGGCAGTTGTCTTGACAGTTGTAGAGCTCTTGCTGGTGGTGGAGCTCTTAGATGTGCTCTTGCTTGTGGAAGTAGACTTGGAAGTGGAAGTGGAAGCCTTGACAGAAGTACTTGACGACTTGGCGGGAACGAAGGCGGCTGGACCCTGACTGATGGAGGCGTACTCGCGGCAGTTGGAGGTCGCGCCAGGAGCCTGGCCCGACGGGTGAGTGCCATCTTCCTGATGGTTGGAATAGATTTGTGGAAACAAAGTCAAAATAGGGTGTCAGCACTAGATGAGGACAAGAAGCGTATAGGACAAGTACGAACCTGCTTGAAGACAGAGGTGGTGACTGTGCCGGAGATAGTCTTAGTGTATCGGCCAGGCATTTTGCCGTCTTGACCATCGCATTGCTCAAACACGCCGTTGGAATATGTACCAGGGTGGTTCCAGTGGCTTCCTGTAATTGAACAAAGACGAAGAGGTTGGCCGAGTCAGCAACTTGGCCGAAAAAAGGTACGGGATTGTAAAAAAAAAAATTACCTTGAAGATCATAGATGTGGGGACAGAACCTCTTTGCATTCGGCCCGATGCAAGCGCGGAAGCTGAACTCGTTGTAGGCCATGAAGTTGGACCACTCGTGAATTTGTTCGTAGGAGCCATTGCCAGTAAAAGCGCGTGTGAAAACCACGCCGCCAACCGGGTTACCGGCGCCGGTAGCACCGTGCGGGTCAAGTTCTCCACCTTGGTCGCCGGGTGAAAGCTTGAGCTTGGTGCAGTCGCAGTTGCCAGTGACTTGAACGAAGGAAGGGGTCTTGACAAACTGGACTCCCTTGATGGTACCGTCGGGGATGAGGCGGGTGCCGTAGCCGGACTTCATGCAGTAGGCAACGACGTCGGCCTCCTGGTCACCGATTTCGGCACTGTAGCGAGGACCCCAGAGGCAGAAGTCCTTGACGCTGTTGATGTAGACGTTTTGACACTGGAGAAGGGAAGCGAATGGAATTTGGTAAGTCGAGCTGAAGTTGAGCCTCCAGGAAGCAGCGCACTCACCAGCGACTTGGAGTTGGAGGCTCCGTAGCGCTTGATGCAGTCGTTGTAGCCTAGATGATTCAAAAGATTGTCAGTATCCGATCTTGTGTTTAGAAACGGAAAGCTAGAAGGACTCACCGACTTGGTCGTGGGAAGGGTCGGTCCTTGCGGGCATGTTTGCTGGGTCATAGTCGGCCGCTACGAGAGTGGCAGCCGAGACGAGGGCAGCAGCAGCGAAGGTGGCCTTGAAGATCATGACGGGGAAAGAATAAAGAAATCTGCTGTTTGAGGGGAAGAGAGGAGGATTGTTGTAAAAATTGAGTTGCTGAAGCGCTGAAGAGCCGGAAAACGAAAACGAGTTGATGCCGAGATTTGGCTAGAGTGTAAAGACTGTGTTAATCTGGTACCGCGAGAAGATGCGGCGGGAGAAGAGGGGAGGGTTGAGGAAGGGGGGAAAAGGGTGGTGGAGGGGAGAAGGAAGGTCTGGAGAGATGGAGAGATGGAGGTCGTTCAAGAGGGAAGCAAGTCAGTAAAGAGAAAGGTTAGCGAACAGAGAAAGTCAGGCACCCGTCAGAAGTAGTGCAGCATCCCTTGTTGTTGCTGTTGGTCTCGCTGTCCTCTGCTGCAGTGCCTGTTTAGCGGAACACACCAAAGTGTTGGAGCGGAGAAACAAAGAGGCTAGCGACCAACGTCGATCATCCGCCTGCTGCAGCAGGACCCTCGGAGTTTCTCCGTTTCCGCGTTCCCGTCACAACAAAGAGAAGAGCGGCTGAAGCGTGAAGCCCCGCTCAAGACGGATGTGCTGGAGAAGCTTGCGACGGAGTCAGAGAGAGGAGAAAGGGGGTCTAGGAAGGACGTTTTATGTATCGTCTGCAGAACTTTCGGATGGTGAATAATGGTGATGGCCTTCGAAGGAATCGCCGGTCGGCAGTCGGATCGCAGAAGAAGCAAAAGCCTCGAGGAGGGTGCCGGTTGGAAGTCGGACAAGTTGTAACAGGGGCATGCTGAGCGCTGAGCCATACCTGCCCTATGATGTTGCTGTTTCTTCCTTCCCTGTGGGCAAGGGGACCGGGAGGGTGTCCGCAAGCATCGTGCGCGTTCCGGGCGACAACCGTGGGGCCAGTTCGATGTCAGGATCTTTGGAAGGAAGGTTCCAAAATCTCATCTCATCCCTTGAACCGCATCTCAGCTCAGCTTCCTCGCACCCACCAAGTTGGACAGTCAGTGCGAGTCGAGCAGCTCTTCTTCCATCAGACACCCCCGCTCCTCGCAAAGGCTGGAGCGGTGAAGCTAGTTCCTCAGTTAAGCTCGATCTCCGGGTGAGAGAGAGGACAGAAAAGAAATCATGCTGGGTTCCACACCCGAATCTGCAGGCAATGATCGCCAGCTCGTCCTCAGCTGGCTTCAACGTCAGCTCGCCTTGCTCAGCCGCGAACGAAATGCGGAGCACGAGCAGTCCCATCTCCTCCTTTCGCACGCTCCCGCACGTTTGCTGGAACGACATGGCCTTGCCTTGCTCAATGTCGGGGTGGCCTCCATCAGCACAGCTCGGGTCAATGCACGAGGATCCCGCGGAGCTCGCGGGCCCGCTTCTTCTTCCTCTGGGGGTCACTTGGGCGACAAGACGGCCCTCGTCGAACTTCATCGGCCCAGCGCATGGCATGCCGACTCGAATCTGCCGCAACACTCCTTCCGAACGGGCGATCTGTGCGCCATCCAAGAACATGGCGGTGGCGATTCCAAGTCCAAAGGCAACACCAAGCAACTCGACGGAGGCGGCAGAACGCAAGCTGAAGATCAAGATGGGCACCAGGGCGTCATCTACTCGACCTCTCAGGATCGTATCGTCGTAGCGGTGTCTCTCAAAGACAAAGGCGGCAATGGTCCATCCAATCTCAAGGCAGGTTCCAGCAAGCAGTCCAAGCGAACCGCACAGGCAACCTTACAACTACCCGAAAGATGCCGTCTCGTCAAGGTTGCCAACGATTCGACTTTCGACAGGTTAGTGTCTAACCTGTGTTATGCGATGGGCGTACTGCTGACCCTGCCTCTCTCACATCCTATGCAGAATGGACCAGTCCATGAGTCGACTTGGCAAGCTCCTCGGTTTCTCAGAGGACGACATCTTTCCCACCGCCGTCACGAAGGAGGGGCAACCTAACACTTCAGCCGATCCGGCCCAGGAGGGATCCCACCAAGCTGATCCTCAGCCCCTGCCAGAACAGGAGGCTGTGGAAGAAGTAGAGGCATCGCCCCCGGGCACGGAAGTTGAAGCAATTGCTCAGTCTGACCAAGGCGAGGAACCAGAGGCGGATAACGACAAAGAGACGACCGAAGAGAATGAAGAGAATGAAGAGGACGAAGAAGAGGGGATAGATGATCAAGATCAAGATGAGCAAGAGGTTGAAGTTGAGGAAGCAAGCTCGGACGACGATAACAGTAAAGGCGAAGAAAGCGTCGAACCAGCTTCAGACAAGCCCCAACCAATTCCAAAACTCATAACAGCCTTGCTTGGTCTCTCCAATCCGACCTTCATCTCGTCCTCTCCGAGCTCTAATCTTCCTACTCTGCCCATCGACCCGCCCATCAACGCCAACTTGAATCCCTCTCAACTCGCAGCGATCGACTTTGCGCTCCGATCGCAACCCTTCTCCCTTCTGCACGGCCCTCCCGGTACAGGCAAGACAACTACGCTCATCGAGCTGATCGCTCAAGTAGTCCTTCCTTACCATCCTTCTTCCCCGTCCGCGTCGGCCGATGCAGGAGCGGAAACTGCAAGCAAGCGACGCAAAAGAGTCCTCGTCTGCGCAGCTTCCAACTTGGCCATCGACAATTTACTCGAAAGGCTCGTGGTCCCGACGCCATCTAAGGACCCAGATAGAGACACCCCCACCGTCCTCCGACGAGCAGGAATATCAGTGGTACGTTTGGGTCACCCGGCGCGGGTTATGCCCGCCCTGGTTGAACGAACACTCGATCGGCTGGTCTCGTCATCCGAGTCGGCGGGAGTCAAGAAGACCGGCCAGAGCTCTGGCGATGGAGCTGGGGCTGTCGAGGGGGCGGTGGACAGGGCCGAGGCGGAGATGGTAAGGGACGTTGACTTGGAGATGAAAAGGCTTCGAGCGAAGCTGGAAGAACGAGAGACGCCTCGGGGTCCATCAGGTGCGGGGTCGGGTGCCGGCGCCAAGAACAAGAAGGATAAGAAGGGGAAGAAGCAGACGGGTTCGAAGCACGACGATGCCAGTAGTGCTCCCGCTACCACTGGCCGACTCGTCTTACGAGGCTACGCCCGCAAGAAAGCCTGGTCCGACCTTCGTGCTCTCAGGAAGGAACACGAATCACGAAGCCGGAAGCTGATGCGAAATGTGCTAGGTCGGGCCGATATCGTGCTGTGTACCTGCCACGGTGCCGGCTCTCGAATCCTCGAGCGGGCCTTTGAACGGACCGGGCCCTTTGGTAGAGATAAGAGCAGGGGGTTCGACATGGTCGTTGTCGATGAAGCGTGTCAGGCTCTTGAACCGGCTGTGTGGATTCCGATCTTACGAGCTGTGGAGCAGCAGCAGCAACAGCAGCAACGGGAACGGCGACGGCGGCTCAAAGAAGGTGGCGGGGTTGATGGGCAGGGGGGAGAAGAGGAGGAGGAGGAAGGTGTCAAGCTTGTGTTGGCGGGCGATCATTTGCAGTTGCCTCCTACGGTCAAAGATCCTGAGGCGGGTCGAATCAGGAAGGCGCGGGAGGCGAGGAGACTCAAGATGAAGAAGAGGGAGGAGAGGAAGGCGATGAGAGCGATGAAGAAGAAGAAGGAGGAGGAGGAGGCGGAGAAAGAACAGATCAGGGAAGATTCTGAGGACGAGGAGTCCGGAGGAGAGAAGGAGCTCGAGGATGGGCTTGAAGACATGACACTCTCGGACGTGGAGGAAGGTGGAGAAAACAGCGAACACGTCGACGCTGCCGCCTCAACAGAAGACTCGACCTCAGCATCTCAACTCACAGTCAAGCCTCTCCGCCCACCGCGAACATTGGAGACGACGCTCTTCTCGCGCTTGTTGGGCATGTACGGACCTAGCTGCAAGGTTGTGCTTGAGGAGCAGTACCGCATGAACACGGTTCTTCAAGGCTTTCCGAACTCGGAACTGTACGAGAATCGATTGCGGGCGTGGGAAGGCTGTGCACAATCTCGGCTTCGGGATCTACCACACTATCACTCCGCGGATGTGAAGGATGATACAAGCGTTGCCGCCGAAGACGACGAAGATGAAGCGCACGCGGCTCCACTCGTCTTCATCGACACTGCTGGACTGGAGATGTTCGAGTCTTCTCCCGATGGGTCCTCCTCCTCCTCCTCTCCGAGCACGGTGGGGCCTTTGCACGAGTCGAAGAGCAATGCGAATGAGGCTGCGCTTGTGCTAGCGCATGTCAAGAAGTTGGTGTCGTGCGGATTGAAGGTGGAGGAGATTGTGGTTTTGGCTCCGTATGCGGCGCAGGTGGCACTGATTCGGGAGATGCTGGGTGCTTGTCGTGATGCGGTGGGTCCTGTTGTTCGGCAGCAGCAGGGGGACGAGTCTTCTGCTGTGGAGCGGGAGGAATCGGTAGAGGGGAAGAAGGCAAAGAAGGTGATTGGGAAGGGTAAGCGTGTTGCAAAGAAGGATAAGCGTGCGGTCGGAAGTGGGAGCAAGACCTCGAAGCAGACCAGCCGAGAGCAGGACGAGGGGGATGAAGCTGCGGAAGAAGGTGGGGAGATGGGTCCTAGTGCGAAGGGCTATGAACCTATATCGCTGGCTGGGGTGGAGGTCGGCACGGTAGACGGGATGCAAGGGCGGGAGAAGGAAGCTGTGGTGCTGAGTCTCGTTCGAAGCAACCGCGAAGGTGAAGTCGGATTCCTTGCTGGTGAGTACATCTTTCTCTCCTCTCCATGATCAGACTAATTCATATCTGATGAGACTGACTCTTCAACCCCTTTGTCTAGAAAAACGACGATTGAATGTAGCCATGACGCGAGCGAAGCGACATCTTTGCGTCGTAGGTGATTCGGACACCGTTGGACGGGGTGGGGATGGATATTTGCGGGCGTGGATGGGACATCTGACGGAGCATGCCCTTGTGGTGGTGCCGGAATGAGCTGAAGGCGTTCGGGAGGGGCGACGAGGCAAATGCCGACCCGACCTGGTCTAAAAGTCGATCTCTCGCTCTCCTCTCATTTCTGTCACCCTCGTTGGAGAGGCGGTGCGGAGGGATCGCGCTGGGTGTTGGCGGTTCGTCTCTCGCGTTGCACAGCTCGTGTCTTGTCCCATCTCGCACTCGGAAGAAATTGAAAAGATCGAGATGCATGCGGTACTGCATGGCCCTTGCATCGATCTCGTTCTTGCTCCTTGTCCAAGAAAAGCAGCTGCTGGTTCGTGCATCTTCTTCGGGAGTCGCACACAGCCCCGGTACATATGTATCCTATCCGCTTTATTGATGCTTCGTCCTGCTGCTGCATTCTGTCGCCTCACCCACATCTTCCTGTGTGTGTTCTAGGCGGGCTGTGCGGGTTTTAGGCTGGTTTCCCTCTAGCCCCTCTCCACTGCTGCATTCGGTCCCACAAAGTATAAAAGGGTCCAGCCTCCTCTCTGCAACCAACACCGCTCTACCTCCCACTTCTGCGCATTTCTTTTCTCTCACTCGCGTCTCCTACTTCTCAGCAGCAGTCCTCTCCCTCCAGCGCGGAACACCTGTACACCCGCAGACGCGCGCTTCGTCCCTGAGCTATTCCCTCGGCAGCCATGGCCGGATACCCCACCTACCAGGCAGGCGGTCACGACGCCCCAGCATACCCTCCCAACAACCGGTACAATGCTCCTGGCCCACACCCAAACCCATACGACGACGCGTACGCCTATCCGGATCAGCAGCACCAACAGCCTCACAATGATATGCACAACTACTCCAACCCCTACGACCCACCACGCCCGCCGTCAGCCGCAGGAGGAGGAGGAGGCCGTCTCTCAGCGCAATATCACGAAGGCGATGGCTATGGCGGGGGCGCAGGCGCAGGACATTATTCACATGATGAACCAGGCTACGGCGCGGAAACTATGCTCGCACCCGCATCTTCTTTCGACGCCGACGGAACTTACCACGATGACGGACGCGCGCAACACAACAGCCTATACCCGCGTCACTCCATCGACGCCGAATCTGCTTCCTTTGCACACCACGGCGCGGGAGCGGGCGCCGGGGGTATCCCTGGCGCATCGGACTCGGAAGACGACGCTGCTATGCCGCTCCGGGGCGGAGGTCGCGGTCCGCGCCATTCTCACGTTCCCTCGGAATCGGGTACGAGCATGAATTTCCCAGGTGGCTTTGTCGACCCTTCGTCGATGGAGCAGGGTGATTCGGGACCTCGCTTCGGCAGAATTCCGCAGCGCATTCCCAGACGGTACAAGACGCTGAAGCGCGTCGAGCTGTACCACGGCAACCTTGTTCTTGGTGAGTCTCCGCGAGCTTCGCTCCTCATGCTCGTCGTATCTGTTTTCTGACCCTCCAGTGCGCGCGCAAAAACCTCCTTTTCTGCAGACTGTCCCGTACCCTCCAAGCTGTTGGAAAAGCTCAACGACCGCGAGTCACGCGAGTTCACACATATGCGCTACACCGCGGCTACCTGTGATCCAGACAAGTTCAAGGAGGAGCAGTTCACCCTCCGGCCCGTGCTGTTTGACCCACCGCGTCGAACAGAGATGTTCATCGTCTTGACCATGTGAGTCCTGAGACGTGTAATCACCGACAGGAGCTTTCACAGAGAGAACCGTGTCGCTCGTGCAACAACAAAATCTCATCTTGCTCTTTTTGGACGCGACGCGACGCGACGCGACGCGACGCGACGCGATAACTACAGGTACAATGAAGACGAGGAACTTTTCACGCGCACTATGCATGGTGTCATGTCCAACATGTGAGCAGCCCTCCCCTGACCTGTTTCTGAGTTGCTTTGCCCTTGCTGAAGGTCCATTTCCCGAGATTATCAGTGCCCATCTCTGTAGCCGAGATCGCTCCAAGACATGGGGCAAGGATGGTTGGAAGAAGGTCGTAGTGTGCATCGTCAGTGACGGTCGTAAAAAGGTCAACGCTCGTACTTTGTCCGTGCTGGCCTCCATGGGTGTCTATCAGGAAGGTGTGGCCAAGAACATGGTCAACGGGAAAGCGGTCGAGGCGCACATTTACGAGTACACGACTCAGCTCAGTGTCGATCCCTCGCTCAAGTTCCGAGGACGAGAAAAGGGCATCATGCCCGTTCAGGTTAGTTCTTCACAGAAAAAAATGCGTTCTGGCGAAATCGCGACTGACTTGTGTCAATTCGCTCTTGCAGATCCTATTCTGTCTCAAAGAGCGTAACCAGAAGAAGATCAACTCCCATCGATGGTTCTTCAGCGCCTTTGGGCCTGTACTTCAGCCAAACATCTGCGTGCTCATCGATGTGGGCACGATGCCTCGGCCGAAATCGCTCTACCATCTTTGGAAGGCCTTTGACATCAACTCCAATGTCGGTGGTGCGTGTGGAGAGATTGTTGCGCTGAAGGGCAAGTACGGCCAGGCTCTCTTGAACCCACTCGTGGCCGCGCAAAATTTCGAGTACAAGATGAGCGTGAGTTTCTTTCTGGGACGTGTTCGGGAGTACATGGCTCGCCCGTTTGCTGACTATGCATTTCAAACTTTTCGCGATATCCGTAGAACATCTTGGACAAGCCCCTCGAGTCCGTGTTTGGCTACATCACGGTTCTGCCGGGCGCTTTCTCAGCGTATCGCTACATCAGTCTGCAGAACGACAGCACTGGTCAGGGACCATTAGAAAAGTACTTCATGGGAGAGAAGATGCACGGTGGACAGAGTGGAATCTTCGAGAGTAACATGTGTGAGTTTCAGCACCGTTCCTCTCTTCCCTCAGGTGTTAGACCCACGCTGATCATTACCTTACTTCTTCAGACCTCGCCGAGGATCGTATTTTGTGCTGGGAGCTGGTCACGAAGCGGAATGCCCAATGGGTGTTGCGCTACGTCAAGAGTGCACAAGCCGTCACCGACGTTCCTGACAGGGTGCCGGAGCTGATTTCGCAGCGACGACGATGGTTGAACGGCTCCTTCTTCGCGGGCGTTCACTCTATTGTGCACTTGAGCTACATCTACCGCTCAAATCACACTTTTACGCGCAAGTTTATCATTCACGTTGAATGGGTGTATCAACTCATCGTGTTGCTCTTCTCCTGGTGAGTTCCTTCTGCGTGCTTCCAATGTCACTCCCTTATTAGCTGGGCTTCTCACGTTTTCTGCTCGTGTTTGCAGGTTTGGTCTGGCCAACTTCTACATCGCCTTCGTGTTCATCACATCGGCTTTGAACGAGAAGGTCAAGGCTTTGACTACGCCAAACGAGATCCTTCGCTACAGTAAGTGGTTTGCCATTCAGCGCGCAGGATCTCAATAGTTCTTCTCTGACGCAATTGATCACTCCTACCCACTTCACTCAGTCTACCTGGCCCTTATCATTCTCTGCTTCCTGCTTGCGATGGGCAACCGACCGGCTGGATCGAAGATGATGTACACGGGCGCGATGGTCGCCATGGGTGTTTTGACGGTGTACATGTCCGTGGCGGCGATGTGGATCGCGATCGGAGCTATCGTTAAGAGTGCCGGTTCTCCTGACGGGGCGGAGACTTTGATCACTGATAAGGTGAGACGCTCTGGTACACTCGAACGGCACGCCTCCGTAGATTTGTGCTGACATATGGCTTTGATGGACCTGGTCTGACAGGCGTTTGTGACGATTGTCATCTCCCTGGCGTGTGAGTTTGAGTGTATACAGGCATTCTTTGAGACAGCTTGCTGATCCCTCTATGTGGTGTTACTTTAAAACAGCCACTTACGGCATCTGGCTTCTGGCCTCGATCATGTTCCTTGGTGAGTTCTCGCTCTGTTGCGATGTCTTTGCTGGAAAGACAACCGCGAGCTCACTCTTCACTTACCCTCCTGTCAATGCAGAGCCTTGGCACATGTTTACATCAATTCTGCAGTAGTATGTTTGATGAACTGGATTAGACGACGCGCCGCTGGAACTCACATGAGCTAACATTTTTTCCTTTCCTTTCGCTCCTTTCTTTCAGCTTGGTGCTCAGTGCGTCCTTCGTCAACATCATCAACATCTACGCCTTGTGAGTAAAATTTTGCATTTTCGTTACGCGATCGTCGCAAATGTTTCTAACTCGGAGTGTGTTACCCATCCATTAGCTGCAACGTGCATGACATCAGGTGAGATCTTTGTCATTGGTTGTGATGCTCGTTTTTTAAGGTGATTCTGACGCGAGGTCGATGATGTGTGTTTGCGGTATTACAGTTGGGGTACCAAGGGCTCTGACAAAGTCGGAACGGATCTTGGCGCTGCTGTCGGTGGCAAGGGTAACGAGATTACGGTCTCGATGCCTAGTGGGGACAAGGATTTGAACACGCTCTATGAGGATTCGTAAGTTCGGGCGCCTTTCCCCTCCTCGCAGACATCAGCGCATTGACATCCTTGATGCTTCCCTCGGCTTTGCGATGACACAGACTTCACGTGCTTGCAACGCCTCCACCCAAGGAGGTCAAGACGGTGGACCTGGACCAGAAGCAGACTGATTACTGTGAGTTGGCTGAATGGCGCTTTGACCTAAGGAAAAGACATAACAATTAACACACTTTCTTTGCTGTTCCCTTTCATTCCTTTCTAGATGCCACTGTCCGAACGGTGAGTATTCTTATCCTAATTCCTACCAAAGAAGGATCGGTTCTTGTTGGGGCGGCGAAGCTGATGCTATCCCTTCCTTCCTTGTCTCGCAGAACGTCGTCTTGGCTTGGACCATCAGTAACGCTGCGCTTGCCGTTGGTATTCTCAGTATTTCATCAACTTCCGTACGGAGCAGCTACACGGTAAGTCCTGCTCGCCTAGTATTTCAAAGTTCCGACGAGTACTCTTCACTGACCTTCAGTCCTCTCCAACTTGATCTTACCAACTCCTCAATGTGCCTGCAGGCTTTCCGTGAGTATTCCGGACTGGTACTTCGCTCTACTCGAAACACCAACATCGTCGCTGACCATTAAACTTCTTTTTCTTCCTTTTACCAGTCCTGTACAGTGTTGCCGTCCTTTCCTTCATCCGACTGATCGGTGCGACGATCTACACCTTTATCCGACTCTTCCAAGGCGAATGAAGAGCTACCGCCATACCCCACGACAGATCCCACCAGGCCATTGGGGTCCCTTATCCCCAGATCGGCTCTTTGGGTCGGACGACTTGCCACGCCACGTACTTTGTCTGGTCAGGACATCGCGATTTTACTTCTCTGGACATTATCCCCCCCCCCCCCTTTTCTCGTGCTCTCTGTCTCGGTCGGAAGTTATCACGTCTTTTTTCTCCAAGGTTGCCTACGAGCAGTTTCTTTATGGTGGTCGTACATGATGATACCGTAGCCGCAATGCCATCGCTATCTTGGCTATCGTGTGCTGCAGTGCTGCTGGACTGGCTTCCAGGATTTCAGGCTTTCAGGGCAGCTGTCGATGCCTGCGCTTCATCAATTTCCTGCTGCTCGCTGCAGCTGTCTTGCAGCGTCCTGCAGGGTCTGGATTGGAGGCCGCCGGCGACTGTCAAGTGTCAGCGGCGAGTCTTGATAAGGGAATTTTTGGTATCGTTATCTTTGGCTCCATGTACACGCTTGGCGTTGATGAGGCGATGGAGGAGGATGAGCCTCAAATGGTTGACAATTGACAGTTTTGACACTCATCCTGGATCCTTCTGAAACGCATAAGGACGTCGCTCTGTGTCCCTCCGCCCTCTCTTGCCCTCCCTTGACGGCTTCCTCAAGAAGATGCTCTGTGCGACGTCGACGACGAACTTCAATCATTGACCGCCAACTTGCCCCATTCTCCCCAGCTTGGAACCTCAACCCGTATGCCACCTATCGTCCCCTTGGTCCTGACAGCAGGCGCGGCGATTCGAGGTCTGCGCGCACGCAACCGCAGGATTGATGCAGAAGAGGCGACGAATGCCCAGGAGGAGGACGCTGCAATGAGGCGCCAACTCGCCGATTCGGAGAAAGACGACGACGACGACGAGCCGGCTATCGGACAAGTGGCAGCAAGAAATACCTTGGATAGTACTGCAACGGCTACGGCATCGAAGAGCAGGAGTAGTGTACCTTCGCCTTCTCGCGCTGGAGGCGGAAGGCCGAGAGGCTCACGGTCACAATCTCGTCCATCTGTTGGTCGGAGGAAATCGTCTGCGGACTCCAGCGCAGGAAAGGGAAAGAAGAGGAGCGATCTGCCGGACTGGATGCCTTCGGAGACGTCTTCGGATGAGGAACACTACATCGATGTGGAGCAGCGGCGCTCCTCGGCTCAGTGGACATCTTCACCAGCTTTGGGCAGCTCGAGGAAGCGAGACTCTACCGACCTCGGTGCCTCCAGACGCACGTCCACTACTTCGACAGTGCAGGCATCTACGATCCAGCAGCGTCGGCGGGAGTCGGCGGGTCGAGAGGAAGTGATGGCAATGAAGGGTCAACTCCCAGGACAAGGCGCTTTGGGACCTCTGACGTCTTCCTCTCGGACGCTCCGGGTCAACATACCCTCAAGAGATTTGGGAGTACAGGCGTATAATGGAACAGAAAGCGAATCGGATGTGGCAACAAGTGAGCCAGCGATAAATCAAGGACACGCTGGCAAATCTCGTTATACCGATTCGCCCTCAGGATTAGGTTCTGGAGACGAGGATGAAGTCACTTTTGCGCAAAAGAAGGAGAAGCAACGTTCGAATACACACCTCCAAGTGCCTAACCCTAAGGATGCGCGGAAGATTTCTGTCACTCCAGAGGATTCGCTCCCCCCAATCACACCAATAATCCCTATGAGCAGTCGACCGAGCGCACAGCACAGCGCACACCACTGGCAGCGATTTTATAATCTTGTCCATCCCAACTTCTTGAATCAGCAGACGTCCGGAACCAAGAACTTTCCCAAGACGGCAACCTGGTCCAGCGATGCGCCATCGAGCGGGGATGAGCTTTCTCGGCATGGACCTATCACTCCAGTTCACGGGGGTCGAGGTGCTCGAAGGTATGGTCGAGGCACCGGTGTAGCCAGCTCTCCCGCTGTGTCCTTCCAGCACGAGGTCTCTGTAGGAGGAAGATTGCTACATCCTCAAATGCCCAGCATCCTTCGAAGTCGCCCAGGGGCCGTTGACTCTAGCATCGCCGAGACGCCCGCTACCGCAACGGCGTCTGACGCCCGTGCTCAGCGAAGTCGGTCCGGTCTGTCCATGCGGCGTACAGCAACGGCGGAGAGCGATTTGAGCATGTCCGTAGATGGGACAGAGTATTCGGGTGAGGATGAGGACGATGTAGCGGACCGCATACTGGGCCGGTCTCGAAAAGAGGTGCCGAGAATGTTGGCTGGTCGTGGGCAAGGTCGAGGCAAGTTGCAGCCGGAAAATAGGCCAAGTCGAGCGTTCTCGACGATGATTTTGGCGGGTGGAGGTATTCCCTTGCGTGGTTGGGCACGTCGAAGACGTGAGCGAGAGCAGGACGAAGCTGAGCTCGATGGCGAAGGCGAAGGCGATGGTGATGGTGATGTCGATGCAAAGGATGTAGAGGAAGGAAGAGCTGGAGGCAATAACGGGGCAGGAATGAGTCAGGATGGAATGAGTCAGACCGATGGAGGCCAAGAGGGGCGTGATGGCGAGGAAGAGGACGATGCAGACAGCGAAGACGAAGAGGCCAAGGTACAGATATACCGCAAAACACCCATCATGTGAGTCGCCTTCTTCCACAATGATGTGGCCACCACTGTACTGACGCAGATGATCCTTTTTCTACCTTGCTTCAGCTCCGGCATCTTGGCGCCTTTCAGCATCATGCTGGAAGTCCCCGGCTTCACTTCGTCGTGGTATATCAGCACAGGTCGCGAGTTGGGCAATGTCGTCTACGAAAAGAACCCGGTTCTGCTCGATATCGGTCTCGCATTCTCCATGGCCTTCGCGGTGTTGGCGAATCTGTGTATTATCTTACGTTTCTTGGAGGTGATGCGGCCTAAGAAGAGTACCTTGATTGCCATGGTGCTCTTGACACTGCATGATTCGGTACGTTTCCTGTTCAGGTTCTTTTAATTGACACTGCGGAGGACTAGGCTGATGGTTTCAAAACACTTTGCTCTTGCACGTTGAACCAGATCAATGTCGCAGCGCTGGCGATATTCGGCAAAGCTCATGCAGTCGACGATGGGTTTACGTATTCCGAAGGATACTGGATGACTCTCGGGAGCACTTTGGCTTCGATTATTGTCAATTTTACGCTCATCGCTGAGTGAGTCTCTGCTCGCGCCTATCAGCGTAGACTACCGCTGGAGTCACTACTGACCTTCTTTCTATCGTGCGCAGCTATATCAACACGAAGCAGTTCAGAGGTAAGTCACGAACGAAAACGACCAAGTGGTGCCTGCCGCTGCTTATCTCATTTCCTTTTCTTCCAATTGTTACCACAGATGCTGGCTCAGGTTTGACTCGCAAGCAGCGTGAGCTCGTCATCATGACGATGCTCGTGCTATTCTATCTTTCCATCGGGGCCTTGATCTACTGCCTCCTGCTCAAGATCAACTTCGAGACGGCGCTGTACTTCGTCGTGTGTACCCTCTTTACGATTGGTAAGTTTCCTCCCATGCTGTGTTACACCTGTTTGCATCAAGAATTCTGAAAGCTCTCGGGACGTATACAGGATTCGGTGATATTACCCCAAAGACGACGGCCTCGCGGATTGTTCTCTTCGTATATGCTCCTATTGGTATCGTCCTCATCGCCCTGGTAATCGCGACCACGAGAGAAACTATTTTGGAGCAGTTTGAGCAGAGGTGAGAGACGCTCATTCAATTGACGTGCTCAGGGACTGCAGCTCATCAACGACCACTCTTTTTCTCCTTGAATCACAGCTACAAACAGCGTCGTCTTGCGGTGAAACAACGCTATATTGAGCGGCAGGAAGCTAAGCGTGTCAATCGCCAACTTCGTCTAGCCGTTCGCCTCAGGCAAGTCTCCGTCGGTCGTGGCGGTGGTCGGCAATGGATCACCGAGGATGGGCAAATGCTCGCGAATCTGGAACTGGCCTTGCCCGTCCTCCCGATGAGGCACCGAGAAGAGGAAGAGAAGAAGGACACCCGACTCGGCAAGCTGCTTGATGCAGCTCGAGCCTTTGTCGAGACCGGGTTCTCGCAAGGATGGAAGAAGGACCCCAATCGCGGCTCGGTCGACGCCGAAGCGATCGAGAAGGGGAAGCAAAAGGCTTTGGTTAGTGAGTTACAACGTTCGAAAGCTGAAGGAGCAGCCGTACCGGATATGGGAGCTGGCCTCGCTATGTTGGCTGGCACTTTGATTGCTCCGGCTCGAGCCGGCACGGCGATGATGTCTCCCAAAGTTACGGACGCCTGGATGGAGATGGAGAAGCGCGACCTGAAGGCGAACGAACCCACCAGTGGAGGTAGCAGTACCGATGCTACTGACTCGTTAGGCGAGAAGGAGAATCCATCTTCATCTCAAGCTTCTGATGGCGCGGAAAAGGATCCAAACGGGATCAACACAGAAGGAATCATCAACGAATGCGATACTGAACGGGGACCTCGACATGACGATAGAACATACGCTACAGAGGAACAACAGGCGGACGAAATGGCGCTAATGGAATCCTCGTTGCGGAAACACCGAGAAGAGCTTGAGAAGCATTGGGAGGAGTTTAAGCATGAGGTCGTGCAGCAGGAGCGGAACGAATTCGTGGCGAAGATGGTTGTTTCGGGGTCTTTGTTTTTGGTGTTCTGGCTGATGGGTGCGGGTATCTTTGTTGCTACGGAGGGGTGGAACTTCTTCGAGGGACTGGTGAGTAGTCTTGCTGCCCTGAGCCTGTGAACCTTTGATGGGTTGTATGGGCTGGGCGACTGGATGATGTGACCGTCTGACTGATCCGATGAACCCTTGCGCTGTAAAATCTGCAGTACTTCGGCTTCGTCTTCTTTTCTACCATTGGTGAGTAGGATGACAACTGCTGCTCGTACATCAGAGTTGCCAAGCTGACGGTTATGTACGGTCCATCTCAGGTTACGGAGATTTCTCTCCAACTACGCCTTCTGGACGCGCCTTCTTCATTGTGTGGGCATTGTTCGGTATGTACTTTGAGGCGACGTTGCCCTCACGAGTTTCACGCCTATTGACAAGCTATCCTTCTCTTTTTATCCTGTCAGGTGTCGGTATCCTCACTGTCATCTTCTCAGTGCTCGGAGTGAGTTCTTCTGTAGTCGTTTCGATGGACAACTGGTCACGAAATACTGAAAAGATCTGCTTCTTTAGGACGCATGGGGAACGATCTACAAGAATACTCTTGCCGACTCTCGGCGGAAGTACGGCTGGAAGGCACGATGGCGACAGCGACGGGAAAGCAAACGAGGGGAGAGGGGAGGCAAGCAGGGTGACTCTGGTCAATCCGCCGATCCAACGAAGAAGCCTACCGCCGAAGATGTGGATCCCGATCAGAGCCAAGAACCTGGTTCGGTAGCTGGAAGTGCCGATCATGGTGCAGAGGAGACTCCGGGCATTCCCTCGATCGCGCCTTCGGACGGTGGCGATGCAGTGGATGAAGGCGGAATGGGAGATCAAGAGAGCAGCATCGGTAATGGGCTTCGGAACAGAATACGTCGCTCGAACACGTTTGGCTCGATTGGAGGTCCTGGGGGTCTTGAATCGACGACGCCTACGACAGGGAACAAACGACGTCAGCCAGTGGACCAGATCCCGCTGCAGCTTGCGCGTGCTGCGATGCATCTTCACTCGGAAGCATCTCATCTTCTTGAATCGCAGCGACACGTTCTTGCGGAATCGGTGAGCTCGGCTCCGTCTTTGCATCGACGACTGCGTCGGCAGTTGCGCGTGGTGGCGGCCGGTGGAAAGCTGCAGCGAGGTGCAGTGAGCGCGGCTCTGGCTGCTGCGGCAGGTCTCGGAGCGGGGGAGGAAGGGGAGGATGGAGATGGTACCGGGACCACCCCTGGACCGGGTGCTGATGAAGAAGAGATTCATCGGTACGAGTTGGAGAAGTTGGAGTTGGCTGCTGTGAGTGCTTTGGAGCGGGAGGGCGACTTTGCTGGCATGGCTGCGGTGCGGCAGTTGTTTGCCCTCGTACAGTATGATTGTGAGTCTTTTGGCACCGATTCCCCCCGGCTTCTTGCGATCGAGTTCAACAGATCAACTTATTCGGAGTACTTCTTCCCCTATAGCCCACTTGACGGCTGTGATCGAAAATAGCCATGCTCTGCGCGAGACACTTGTCGGACAGGAGCGTGAGCTAGTGGAGCTCAGGGCTCGAGTGGAGGAGTTGGAGGCCGATGCGGAAGAAGAGATCGAGGAGAGGTTGGATGTAGATGAGGAGGGACGGGACGGGGATGAGGTCCAGGAGAAGACGGGCGGAAATGAGGGCGGAAGGACAAGGAATGACGCACAACCTTGATGAAGGCCCGCGAGATGTACCTTCGGAACATCATACACCCACCTCAACGTGAAAGGAGTGGCGATGTGTTACTTGGGAGCGATCTACCCATGCTTGGACCGGAATCAGGACCTAGCCCGGGTGGCGAACATTTCGAGGGCCTCATCGAGCAGGCCCTCCCCAACCTTCGCTTACGCACATCAGACTGTGCCCATGGGTCCCCAAAACCGACACACGCTGTCCGTCCCTTCAACATGAAAGAACACCCCTCTTCTTCTTCTTCTTCGCTTCTTGGTCACCCTTCCTTCTCTGCAACGTGTTCGAGTCAAGTCTGCTTGTATCTATGTTTTCTGAATTGTATCTAGGTCTCTCTGATGGTCGCCAGGCGTGTGAGTGGCGGGAGGTTTGCTCTGATGAGGTGAGGGTGAATCACTTTTTCTCTTCTGTGCCTGCGTGTGCAAAAGAGTTGGCCTTCCCCAGCTCCTCATCGTTGGTGTTGTCGATGCCATCCTCATCGTTCTCGCGGTCGACATCGCTAAAAGTGAGTGTGTAGCTCATCAGCAGGACTCCCATCATCTCCCCTCAACACCACCCAGCAACCCCATCGCAGACGACACCCATATCAAAGACTCTGGGAGAACATCAGCAGAAGGCACTCATCTGAGCCTCGCTCCCTCTCTGCACAGGCGCAACTGCCTCAAGGGCGCAGATGCGTCTCCAGATCAACCACCGGACAGGCTCAGGGTCAAGCGCAAATGTTCCTCCCATCGCCAGCATCACCACAGGCACCACTCCTGACCATCTCCAGCAGTCGGCATCTCCCCTCCAGCCCACAGTGCCCCTCTCCGCCCTCACCCTCTCCCCAGCAGCGATTATAGGACGGGCAACGGCAAGCATGCCGCACTCCGCAGTCACCTCGAACGCCCCTTCCCCCCGTCTCCCAGCCTCGGCTCGATTGGCATATACTCCCCTGCCGGCTGGCCCTGTCACTCCCACTCCCGCATCGCCCGTCCCACGTCCACCTCCACCGACGCCGTATCTGCAGCAGCTGAACCCCCCTTCCATGTATGGCTCTTCCCACACCGTCACCGAAACGCGCAGACTGCAGGTTCAGACTCATGCTCGCTCCGGCCGGCGAATGATCAACCAGTACATCATTCTTCAGGAGTTGGGTCGCGGTGTTCACGGTCAGGTTCGTCTTGCCCTCGACAAGAACTCCCTCCGCAACGACGACGAGAATGACCCGCATGGCCGACTCGTCGCTGTCAAGATCGTGCAGCGACAGCCCCGTAAACGCCTGAAGATCGGTGGGCTGGGAACCTCCGGTAGTTCCAAGGCTGTTCATCGCTTTGACGATTATTATCAAGATGGAGCATCGTCAGGAGATGGGAGCAGTAGAGCTCCCCAACTGCGCTTCGATGACCGTGGTGCTGGTCACCCGCGCGGCTCGGAAACAGACTCCATGGGCCCTCCAGCACCGCCCTCCCGCTCCCGCCATGCACTCCTGACCACAGATGCCAAAGTCAAGCGCGAAATCGCCATTCTCAAGAAACTGCATCACAGCAACGTCGTTTCCTTACTCGAGGTCATCGACGACCCCGACTCGAAAAAGATATTCATGGTTCTCGAATACATGGCAGGCGGAGAACTGCATTGGAGGGACGAAACACCTCCTGTGCCAGGGACCTTGGAATATCGGTTAAACATGTCCGCTCCCCGCCCCACCCTCACTATCGTCCAGATTCAGGGCGTGATGCGCGACTTGGTCTGCGGTCTCCAGTACCTCCACTATCAAGGCATCATCCATCGCGACATCAAACCGGCCAATCTGCTCTGGGACGAGGACAAGAAGACGGTCAAGATCTCTGACTTCGGCGTCAGCCACTTCAGCGCGACCTTGCATAGAGTGGCGCAGCAAGCACATGCAGGGAGCAGTGCTGGTAACAGTGCCAATGCCAGTGCTGCTAGCTCCCCACCCATGGAGCCGTCTGCACTTTTCCCTGACACCTTCGCCACTGCGCGATGGGACGTCGAGAACCGCTGGGGAACAGCAGATTCATCGTCTAACCATCACGGTTCGAGTCATCTCAACTCCATCTCGGACGAGCAGGAACTTGCCAAGACGGCGGGTAGCCCTGCCTTCTTTGCGCCCGAGCTGTGCGTTGCTGGCGACCCTTCCAGTACCTCGCGTTCCTATCTCAGCTTGAGACATCTTTCACTCTCTGCAAGCATGGGTGGAGGACCGTCGGGCCTCATGGCAGACACGCCCCCTACGCACAACCCGCTGGTCATGGCACCAGGACGCCGTCCACCTATCACCAAAGCGATTGATATCTGGGCAGTCGGAGTCACGCTCTATTGTCTCTGCTTTGGACATCCTCCCTTCGACGCGGAGAGCGAGTTCGCACTCTTCAGCATCATCCCGAATGAGGATTACGAAATTCCGGGGTGGGCGGGTGCACCGGATCGGGACCAGGCGGCTGCGTTTGAGCTGGTAGGTGGGGCCGGAGAGGAGGACAATGGGTCTCGTAGGGGAGGGATGAATGGCTCTTTAAGTGGTCTCCTACCGGATGGACGCAAGCGGAGCAGCAGCAGTGGGGCTTTACTCGGTGGAAGTGCTTCGGCATCTTCGGCATCGACATTGTTGGGCAAGGGCAAAGGGCGCCAGCCATCATCTTCGCATCCAGGACCAGGCGACATTGATGCTGACCGTGCAACGATCTCAACGGCGGCATCATCCGCAGCAATGGTACAACGGCCTCCCATCATCACGCGCTCGACATCATCGTTCAGTGAAGTAGATGAGGAGACCCGTCTGGCGTGCGGGAGACTGAAGGTTGGGCCTCGGGCGCGGCGGTGGGGTCGGCGTAGGGTAGAAGAGGTAGCTTCTGGGTGGGGCTCACCTTGGGCGGCACGGCGTTGGGCAGACGAGGAGGCGGATGTACATCCCGAATCGCGGAGACCGTCGATCTCTGGCTTGACACCGCCAGCGCCAGGGGCAATTGCAGAGAGCAGCGATGACCAACCCGCGGCTGCACCGACTACGCCGGCTCCTGCGGGTGGATCGAGTACAGTTGGAAGCTCTCGAGGTCGGACGGTGACGAATGCTTCCTCTGGGACAACGTCGTCAGTACCTACTTCGCCAGAGCGTGGGGATCCCAATCGTGGTGGGAAAGATAGTCAAGGTACAAAGTCTTCCTTCGCGCGACCTAATCCTCCGCACTGGAGTGCATCACCTTCCAACGACGGTTCCTGGCTGCCGGATTTCCCTGCTCATCTGTTGTCGTCGGAAGCGATGCAATTGCTCCATCTACTCGACGCGCTTCTCACCAAGGATCCCACGAAGCGCATCACACTGGACGAAGTCAAGATACATCCCTTCTTGCTTGGTGGCTTTCCCGTCTCTCCAGAGGCCGATGCTCGTGGTGGCGAGGATGTTGCACGGGAGCAAGCGCTGGCGGCGCGAGAGTGGCTGGAGCGGACGGATGTTGAGCGTCATTTCGAGGAGGTACAGGTCAGTGGGGAAGAGGTTGAGCAAGCGCTAACCGCTGGCGAGTCGAAAGGAGAAGGCGATATCACTATCACCGATGATCCTGGCTCGGCCCATCCTGGTCAAGCCTCTGGACCAGAGCAGGAGTTCAACCAGCATGGAGCTGGCACGCCTGGTGCGTCTGACGTCTGGCTTGCCTTGGCTCCACTCGCGGGCGTGGCAGGTGTTACGGCGGCCAGTGCAAACGCTTCCGCCTCGGTCAAGTCGCGCAACAAGGGTAACTGGAAGAACAAGTTGAAGGAGAAGTTGCGCAAGTGGGGGATTCGAACGCCGGCTCCCTCTCGACCTGGCACCCGCAACCCGACGCCGTTGGTCACGCCAGTGATGACCAGAGTGAATTCGCCCGTGATGGTGCGACAAGATCCGGTCGCTGCGGTCACCACCATGGTGTCTGCTACCGCTGCGACTCCTACGGTCAAGTCGACGGCGGCGGTGACGAGTCTACATCAGAGTCTTCTGCTTCCCAGCGAGAGTGGACGTTTTGATGATGCGCTTGAAGCAGATCTGGATGGGGCAGCAGCAGCAGCAGCAGCAGCGGGTGGCCTTGTCTCTGGTGCGGATTCGGATCCGGCTGCGGATGTTGTTAGCCTGGGTGGATTTCTGCGGACGGAGCCTCTGAAGGGGAGTCAGACCGGCATGGTGGCTTCATCGGTGGTGGCGCCTCAGTTCCCACATACCCCTGTCGTCAGCGGTACTCGTCACTCTCCACTGTCGTCAGAGCCCAGCCTGGCTGCAGACGGCAGTCTGTCAAAGCATGGCTTGTGGTCACCCCCACCATCCACTTCGACTGACTTGCACCACATTGCAAATCAGGAGGAGCAGACGCCAGTCCAACGCGATCATTTTGGACGCGTGATTCGGTCTCACGGACAGCCGGAAGCCGGCTCATCGTACCTTGCTAGTGCGAAGCGGCTAGATACGGCAGATCTTGCGCACTCGGACAGTCTTGGGCCTGGTCTTAAATTCGATCAGATGATGCAGGAGCGGCCGTCGATGTCGTCCCACAGCGACTCCTTCGACTTTGACGAAGATGATGAAGGTGTCACCGCTGTCGGCGGCGACACGGTCCGAGGGGTGCGTGGGAGGGACTACGACGATGAGCAGGAGGACGACATTGATCTGCATCTGGAGGAGCTCTCGGATGATGATATTGATGATCCTGCGAGAAGTCCTGGGTCGTCTATGCGATCACCACATCACTCCCTCGAGCCGGATGACCGCGTTTTGCGGAATGATGGAAGTGGGTGGAAGTACGACCGGAGCGACGCTTTTGGCCGTCCGGCTGAGGCGACGATTGCCCTTGCTGGTGAACGAGGGGCAACGGGTTCAGGTGCTCTGTCTGACTTTACGTCCAAGTATGGGCAAGAGTTACACTCACGCCCGTCGCAGCGGAGTGCGCATGGCGCCATCTACGCCAACGGCCACAGCTTCAGCCCCAGGGCCAGTCGACGCAGCTCAGGCGGATCAGGCAGCTCCCGCTCGGGTACCGAGGTTGCCACTCGAGATCGACGGTGGGGCCGAGACGTAAGCGGTGGTGGGGAGGATGCCTCTGATGGAGGTGATGAGGACGATGATGAGGATGATGATGAAGATGGATGCGTCAGCTTTGAAGCGCGCAAGGTGGTCAGGCCTAAAATTGTTGAGGCGCCACCTCCATTACCTGGACAAGGTCAGCCTGAGGCAGGCGTTGCTCATGCACTCTAAGAGTTCTCTGTGCAGTCGCTTTTTTGGTCCTCCCTTGGCACCATCTCGGCATCGTCATCTGCCTTCGTGCTTTCCGGTCTTCAGGGCCACCCAGACGTTTCTGCGCAATCGTGCATCCCATCTAGAACAATCGTGAGTCTTACCAAGGTCCCTCAACGTGCTGTCTGAGCAATCTTGAACTGTGAATGCTGACATGTTTGCCGTGGTTCTCCCCTTCTCTCTGATCCTCCTATCCAGTTGCAAATGTCTCCCCACTGCGCCCCCTCACATACATCACGACTCCGCAACGAATCGCGTCTCACCAACCCGAAGTCGCCTCCAATGTCACGCACGACGCTGGTCTGCAACTCGCAGCTCCTTTCAACGACTCGAACGCGCGCACCCCGTGCGCCACCACGCTTCACACACACCACTTTTACACCACACTCCCAACCCAACCCAGCCACTTGCGTTCTTTGCCGGCCCCATTTTTTTCCCCTTCGCCCTTTCTTCGTTGCACGGTGCAAATTTTCGTTTCTCCTTCTTTCCTGCAATCGTTCTCCTTCTTCCGTCAGGGCCCGCGCAAGTTTTTCCTTTTTTATCCCCCCCCCTTCCTCCCTCTCCTCTTCTTCCTTCTTCCATGGCAGCATCTTCGGGTCCTCTTTCCCTTTCCCCCCCTCTTTTTTTCTTCACGGGCTGCACGTTTCCCTTGGCCCCATCCTTCACTTCTCGTTTCTCTCCCCCCTTCCTCTCTCTCTCTCTCTCTCTCTCTCGCTCGCTCACGACCTCCCATAGACATCGTTCCGCACATCGAAGTACGAGTACACACTTCCCTCGCTCAATTTTTACTTTCTGTTACTCCCCCCTCTTTCGTTCTTTTCGTCTCTTCCTGTCTACTTCGAACCTTCTGTCCCGTACTTCAGCCATACACACACTCAAGTTGCAAAGCCAGGTCATGCTTGCGGTCGGAAAGAGACTGAAGTCTAATAGGTTCATGTTCATTTTGGAATCAGATTCGCTTTTTAGGGGGGGTTAGAAGTTCATAGCAAGGTGGGCAATAGGGGAAGGGTGGGGGAAAGAAGTGATGATCGAACAAGATGTACACGGGATGGAAGAGAAGGGTTATAAAGTTCAAGAAAGAAAAAAAAGGTGTGGGGGTGGTGATGGAAACATTTCGTCAAGAAGAGAGGAAAGCAAACCGAAGAGGAAAGGTGGGGGGAGAATAAGGAGCGGATGGAGCTGGTGAGGCGGCTCGGGGCCAAAAGGGGATCGTGGTGTTGTGTGTGTTTATGTGGATTGTGGATGAGCGAAGTCGTGATCGTTTGAAAAATGAAAAGAGAAGCCGCGTCGAAGGGTAGCTGAGGTAGGCTTTGGCCGGTCAGAGCTTCTCCTCGTCGCACCGGAATCGAAAATTTGGAAGTATATCGTAGACGAGCCGGTCGAGAAGTGAGTCGAGGAGCGGTGGTGGGGGTTTGGAAGGGATCCGAAGCGAGAAAAAAAAGAGGTGGTGGTTCATCGAGAACGAAAAAAAAAAAAACGCCTCACGCCATCTTCTCAACCTCAATACCCGCAACAACCTCCCTCTCCACCCTCGCCTTCTCCTCAACCTCACCCGCCCATCGAATAGCCTCCAAAGCACCCTCGACATTCTTCTCCTCCCTCTTACAGGCCCGCTCCAACCCGTCCGAGGCCCGTCGGAAAATCTCAATCTGGCCCCAGGACGTCAGACGGAGGACTTTACGGACTTCCCGGGTCAGGTGTGCCGTATGGGCTGAGATGAAGTCGAGCCCCCCGCTGCTGCTAGAGTTCGTCGAGGAGTACAGCACGAGCGCAGAATCGACCGTGTTCGAGACGTCGCCCGCATGAGTCGAAGTCTGCGGTCCACCGGTAATTCGAGCGACCCGCTTGCCCAACGCGAGATGATCCGATCGGGAATCCTGTAGGTCAGCCTTCAAACTCCGACCGACGTTCCGCGGGATCGCTTGCGGGAGGTCCCAGATGAAGTACGTCACCAGTCCGACGGAGACGATCGCACACGCGGGACCGGCCCATCGACGAGCGGCCCGGTTGCCCATGAGGTCGGCGATACGGACCACAGCGTCAATCGCGCCCTTCGCGCCAAACATGTTCCCACCCAACACAGACGCCGCTCCAAAGCCAAAGAAGACAGTCGAGAAGAGCGAGACACTCGAATCAGCTTCTCCCTCGTTACCGGAGCCGATCATCTTCTTGCCTCCAGCCTTGCCGTTGTTGTCGTCGGTAGATTGGCCGAGCAGGACATGAACATGGAACATCGCATCAAAGATATCGCTCGGTCGAACCTCCGCTACCTCCGTGCCCAACCTGAGTCCGGCCAAACTGGCCCCACTGATACCCACACCCGCACTAGGCTGCGCTTTAGCCACAGACCGGTTTCGGTGATAGAACATGCTCTCTGGCTTGAACTCGCGCATGTCACGCTCCATCTCGATCCCTTCCTCCTGTTTAGGTCGGTGTTCGTTACCGAGAGCTTGGATCCGGAGTACACCGTCGGCCGTGTGAGTCCTGGCCATGTCCTCAGCCTGACCGAGCGCAGCCTCGAGCGAACGGAGCAGAGCGACCCGCACGTCCGAGGCGTACTCGAGCACATACCCCAACCCAGGCCATTCAGGCATAGAGATCACAGCCGGAACAGCAGACTGACCCTTCCCAACTCGCTCGACAGCCTCGATCAACTTCCGTTCCGAATCTCGCTGAACATCAGAAACCAGCTCGTCCTCCTCACCTTCCAACGCTACTTCGAGCGCATGAAGGTGCGAGGCCAGCCGTTCCAACTTGGGCTTGAGTTCAGCCAGTTGGGCCTGGGCTTCGCGGAGTTCGCCTTGGGCGGTGTCGACGTTGAAGGAGGCCAGGGTGTGCATGTCTGCTAGGAGACGGTCGAGGTATGTCTGGGCGGGGGCCAACTTGGACACGGTCCGCTTCTGGAGGACGAAATGCCGGAGGGAAGATTCCAACTTGGCGAACGCATCCAACGAAGCTCTCAACTCCGATCCGACCTCCTCTTCTTCGGCGAGAGATTGGGCTCGGAGAAGGTCATCATCCGAGTCGACGTCGTGGAGCGAGACGCCCATCATGCGCGCCACAGCGTCCGAATCGACAAAGTGAACCAACGACGAATGATGCTCGTACGTCTTCGGGGACAACAACCGCACCTGATCCAACACGACCCGTCGACACTTGGCCTTGTTGGAGATGGTATCGTACTTGTTCACGACGACGTAGATGTACGCCTTATCGTTTGAGGCGAATTGGAGGAATTCCCGCGCGGAGAGTGTGAAGTGATTCTCGGCTGAGACGACAAAGACGATGACGTCAATCTCTTCCTGTCGAGCGAAAAGGGCCGTAGTCTTGATCGAGTCTCGGTTCAATCCGGGAGCGTCGATGAGGGCGATATCGACGATTCCGTTCCTGAGGAAGGAAGCGTTGGTCTCCCGTGCATCGAGGGCGTAACATTTGAGAATGGGTGCGTCTTCGGGTGCGAGATCTTCAGCGTCTGAGACGATCTGTTCCAACTCCTCATTCGACTTGACTTCGTACGTAGTCGGATCACGAGCATCGTACTCTACCCCCTTCTTGAGGATGTGAGTTTCCTCCTTCCCACCATTCCTAGCTTCGGCATCGAGGACCTCGCAGAAGACAGTCGTACAGGGCTGTTGGTCGATCGGCATCATCTTCTTGCGCAAGAGAGCATTGACGAAGGTGGATTTGCCGGCGTTGAGGTCTCCGGTGACGAGGACTTTGGATTGGGTGTCGGATACTCGGTTGGACAGGTTCGTGAGTTGACGATGGGATGTCTGCAGACGGTCCGCGAGCAGTTTGGCCAGTGTTGGTCGGGCGAGGGAGTGGGAGGGGATGTGTTGGCGGGAGTTGGAGTGTGTGAGGGCTACTTTGAGGATTTGAAGAGGGTCGGAGGTGGAGGATGAAGTTGTGGTGGAAGCGGCGTCATCTTCGTCGGGGAGGGGTGTGGTGGAGATGGCGTCGGAGGGGATGGCGAGTGGGTGTCGGTCGTTGAAGGTGAGGATGGAGTTGACGAGGGTTGTGGCGGTCTGGATGGAGGCGATGAGTCTGTGAGGAAGATACTTTGGTCAGTTATGGTTAAGAAAGAAGACCGAGTGAGGATAAGACGTACTGATCGCGAGTGACAGCATATCGCTCCTCATGGTTCATCCCATCCTCCGGCTGATCATCAACATCATCCTCCGTCTCGCGATGCTCGACAAGCGAAGAATCACTCCCAACAGAGTAGCTTGAGGAAGAGGAGGAGAGGTTGTGGGTTGAGTTAGCGCGGTGGTTGGGGTTGAGTTTGGAGAAACGGTGTGCGGAGGGTGTTGTTTGGGGGTGGACCAGTTTTGGTGCTGTTGATGAGTATGTCTGTGATCGGACGGGGGTGGTGGGGAAGACTGGGTACTGTTGCTGGGGTTGTTGTTCTCCTGCGACTTTTTCCTCTGATGGAGGGGAGAAGTACTCCTGTGAGCCTGGCATGGTCGTACCTTTGTGGCGAGGGGGGGTGCGCAGTTGGGTGTGATCTTCTGCGTTGGACCCGGCACGAAAGCAAAGGTTGAGTTGCAGTTGATGGGGGATGAGTGTGTGACTTGAGTAGCTGAGTGAAGGTGGGTGTCTTGTTGTTCGCTGTCAAGATGGTGGCCGTCGACGTCGAGATGCGAGTGAGTTGAAGGTGAGGGATTTGTCAAGTGCTTGAAGGTGGTGCTCGCCGTGTTTGTCACCGGAGTCTCATCCCACTTTCTTCCACACTGCTCCGATGCCCAAACAAGACCCCAATCAACAATCCAAAGGAGTCTCATGACATCAACAACAACAACAACGCCGTCGATAATCACGTGGCAAGGCATTCACTCGACACTGCCATCGTGAGGAGAGGCAACAGCCGAACCTCTCATAACCAGGCGTCGATTCGTGAACAGGGAGATTGATTCCGATGGCCTTGGCGGAGGAGTGTGACAGGAAACAGGAGACAAAGGGAGAGAGAGGGAAATGACACTCAGTCGGCCCTGGTCTTGAGTGTCCGCTCGATGACCTTCTCCGGTGTACTTGTTGGAGCAGGGAAAGGAAGTTCAGCAACTGAATATGCTCTCTCTCATGCGCAGGGCTAATGGCACTCACATGATACGGATAATAGCGCCCATCCCACTCAGTGCGTCTCGCTCGAGTGCGCCTAGAAGGGTCTGTGCGCATGTCTCGAAGAGGTCCTCGGGCTCCTGTTTTGGGAATGAGCAGCAGTCAGCTGTGATCCAGATAGAGTATGAGGAGAGAAGACACTCACAAGATCAGGCTCCCACAGTGCCTCGGCCACACCGAACAGCTTGTCACTGTGAATCGAAAGGGAGCATGTATGCACAGGTCAGCGTCAAACCAGCAGGACTGCAACTTCCTTCAGAAATGAGAACGAACCTTGCTGTCCCACTGACGACAAAGTCCTTTGCGTAGTTGGGGCATCCGATGAGATCTGTTGCTGCGATGAAGGGCTCGCCTGATGAGCTGAGTCCTGCGATGACGGGTTCGATGAAGTAGGGACCGAATCTGCGTAGAGAGTGAATATAGTTAGCTGCATGTTATTGCGCACTGAATTCCAGAGGAAGGATTACATACCTCCTCTCGTAGAGCGTACTGGACACGAGCTTGGTGAAAGCATCAGGCTCGATGACGCGCTCCTCCTTCATCGAGAACATGTTGACCCTGTACCGAAAGCGCTGTCTGAGAGTTTCGGCATCACTGGCGAGTCCCGGTAAGCCTACGTAGGTCTTGTCTGTGACTTTGAATACTTTGTCGTGGGTTGTTGATACGGCGAGGGCCTGGTTGCCGAGACGGAGGTCGCATGCGATGGCGACGCAGCGTTTGCCGACCATGGCTACGACGCTGCCGCCGTTGTACTCCATGATGGACATGGTGGGCGAGTGATTTCCAGGGGGTGAGGAGGGGAGAGTGTGGGTGCTGCTGCTGGGTAGAGGAGCGAGGAGATGGCTGTTGCTGGTGCTGCTGCTGCTGAGGATGGAGGGATGATGCGGAGGATGTCTGTGCTGAGCTTGCCTCACTGACTGGAGTGGGATTGGAAGGCCACGCGAGCTGAGTGAGAGTTACGCGGCCAAGTCACGTGGTTAGCAGATGTCACGTGGATGTGACTGGAGATTTGGCTCGGAGATAAGTGCTGGATAAACTGCAATGAACTAACTCCGGTGCTAGTTGATTGTGTGGCCGGAACTGAATCGAACAAACAACTTCCATTTTTTTTTTTTTTTGGCGAACTCACAGTCAGCAGTCAGCTGCTTCGGGTCGCGTATGCATGATTGTTCAGCGCAGTCGTAACACAAGCGAAGGGAAGAGAACAGACGATGATATATGCCCGAGGTGGTATTTCATAAATATTTGAGGTGGTGGTCCTGGTTGAAAGCGCAGTAGTAAGTGTGTGTGTAGACAGAGAGATGATTATACCATGGAAAATGATCGAAGCTAAGTCCGGTTAAAATCAAGCTTATGTCCGTAATCCACCTTCCTCCCCTTCCCTCTCTCCCTCGGTCCTTCCCCCCCTTCCCTGCTGTGGACGACAACCATCATCTCTCCTCTTCGCTCTCAGCATTCATCCCAGCTCAGCATTCCCTCATCCTTTCACGTGGCTCAGCCCCCAAGCATGGACTCAATCCAACCACCTCCCCACGCTCCAGGTCATTCCCAGGACAGCAACAACAACATGCTACCACCACCACCACCACCTCAACATCATCTACTACACCCACACCAACAACTACTCTCTTCCTCCTCAGCACCACCACCTTCAACCACCGCCATCGCAGACCCATTCCAAGAATCATCCTCATCTGCATCATACCACCCACCCATGCTTCCCACACGCCCACCACCCAAAAAACGAAACAGAGCAGCCCTCTCATGCACATCCTGCAGAGAACGCAAAATCAAATGCTCACGACAGATACCATGCGATCAATGCATCAAGCGAGGAGACGAAGCATACTGCAGAATGGCACCACATTCCAAGGACTCTGCTGGATCATCATCCTCAGCATCTCGCTCACAACGAATCCCGTCCTCCTCCTCATCCGCAAACTGGTTCGACAGCATCTCAGCACCATCCTCTACTGAATCATACGACCTCTTCCCGTTCTCACTCTCATCCACCTCCTATCCTCAGCAGCAACCACCTCAACCACCACAACAACCACGCCCAGCAGCAGTCGAATTCGCAGCTATCAAAGAACGACTCGCTCAACTCGAAGCATCCCTCGCACATGCTCAACTCCAAGCAGCTCACAATGCAGCCGTAGCAGCCGCAGCAGGTGTCACTGTCGACTCCATCCCATCACCACCTGTCGTCTCTCAGCAGTCGCAGCAATCATCCATCGAACCAGGATTCCAAATCTTCCCATCGGCTGCACAGACCACCACACCTTGGCACACCCCAGGCCAAGGTAGTCGACTCTCTCTTCAACCTCAGCCCCAGCAGCAAGGAAATGCAGGAGGAGGAGGAGGAGACTCAGGCGATGGCGTCGACTCAGACACAGAAGACGCAGCAGCCGTACTCGAAGGTCTCGCCATGGGACGCAAGAAGCTTGACGAAGGCAGCTCACAAAAACATCCCTCCGCATCTTCCTCCTCCTCCACTACTCCCACCGCACAAAACACAACAGCACCCACTCCCCCTACTTCATCCTCATCCACAACCTCGCCAGTCGATTCGTCCGCAACAACAGCGGTAGCCAGCAACACGACCATGGCTGTCCTCTGCGAGATCAAGAGCAGCACAGAATCACGCGGGGTCGAGGCATTCCAGCGCTTGCTTGAGGCTGATAAGAAGAGGGATCTCATGTTGCCCGATGGTAGGGAGTCAGACGACGAGCAGGATAAAGAGGACGATGGAGCGAAGGAGAAGGATGCAGGTAAAGAGGACGAAATGGACGTGGATGTGGATGTGATCCCTCAAGAAGACGATGGAGGAGAGACGGACGAAGAAGTCATGCCTGCCTCCACGACGGATCACGGTATTTCCCCTTCCAACCTCACTTCATCCACTTCCACCGTTACCTCGCCCGAATCGGCATCCTCTCCCATGATCACCACCACCAAGGGAAAGAAGAGGTCCGCTTCCTCTTCTACCACGGTCAAGACGGCTCCTCGGGCCATGTCCAAGGGGAACGCATCTCGGGACAGTATCAGTACTACAACAGCCGGAGCAGCGTCCTCCACCTTGGCTCCTTCTTCCTCTACACCCGCAACCCGAGACGAATCTTCCTCCGCCCCTCTGCTGACAGTCACACCCTCCGAAGCTACAGCCGCCGTCTCGAAAGCACTTCCCGCTACGACTACCGAGGGCCTTCCTGCCGAAGAGGGCATCTACACCTCAGCTCGAGGATTTGGGCCGTACGTGGATGCGATCCGGACGATGCGGAATCGAGCTGAGAAGGCCGGTATTGATTCTGTATCTACGCCTACGGCTGTTATCTCGGAGGAGAACAAAACCGATGCGACATCCACCTCCTTGACGACAGCGACAGCGACGCACATCCGAGGTCCCACGGCCGAAGCGTACGACCTCGCTCGGTCTCACCAGGGTCTCTTCCGCGTCATCGTCCAAGGAGAGAGTATGCTTGGGTTCGGATTGGGTTGGCCTTTTGCTGCTGCTGAGGAGAATGGGGATTATAAGGTCATCAAGGGGATTGGGGCCTGTCCGGGCAATACGCAGAGGGAGGCTGTTTTGAGGGCTATTATTCGGACGATCCCGGAGAGGGAGGCTGTTGATCAGTTGTTGGGTGTGTGGGAGGAGAATGTCAGTTTCTTGGCGGGGAAGGTCATTCATGTGCCGTGAGTATCTCTTTTTTATTTATTTGTTTTGGACTTCTTCAGAAAATACTGATATTTTTTTCCCTTGGCTATGTACAGGACCCTCCGCAAAGAAATCGAGACCTTCTTCGCCTTCGACTCCGTCGAGAAACGAGCCCGAGTAGTCTCGTACGTCGACCCAGGCTGGCTCGCCGTCCTCCTGATGGTCTTCGTGACCGGCATCCAATTCTGGCCATGCAACTCGACCCGCTCACCCACGATCTTCGACGGCCGCTCGCAAAGCATGTGGTACGCCGCTGCTAAATCGGCCCTCGTGCTGGCTCGGTACCAGAGTTCCCAATCGCTCTCGGTCCTGCAGTCGATCATCCTGATCAACCTGCATGCGCAGGAGCCGGGACGGGTGAATACTGCTCTTATGCGGATTGCGATCAATAATGCGATGGATCTCAGGTTGCATCGGTTGGGTGATGCCGATAAAGCTTTGGGAGCGCAGAAGGGTGTTCATGTAGGACCCTGCGCCTTCGTCCGTCGTCAGATCGAACTTAGGATCTGGTGGGCTCTCGTCTTCCGGGATTGGTCCAGTTCGGCGTGTACGGGCCACTATGTGATCAACCCTGATTACTTCAACAGTCCTCTGCCGGCAAACTTGAACGAGCATGAGCTCTGTCAGACGCCGACGCCTCAGGCTCATCCGGTCAATGTGGCCACGGAGATGAGCTGGGTCCTGGCGAACATCGAGATGGCGAAGGCTGTCAGGCTCAATACTGATCTTCTGAATCGGGCCTCGATCCAGAGTTTGGGTCGGTCGAAAGGTTTGAGGGCGGAGGATGAGGAAGTCCTGGATGGAGTCTATCGGTCCGTCCTCGCCCATGCACCCGTCTTCTTCCAAGCGGGCTCTCGGGAGGGCGAGGGCACGAATCTGGAGGTCCAGCGATGGTTGTTCGTCCAAGCTGTGTTCCACAAGTTGTTGAATGTCCATCGGAGACGGATCTCGAGTCGGGCGGAGTCGAGGGTGACTTGTGTCCTTTTGGCGAGGTCGATCTTGGATATGCAGTCCAAGTTGAGACAGCGGTGTTGCTTGATTAATCGGATGTGTTTGAACCTGAGTGAGTTCTTTTGGTGCACTCTTCCTGGATGTTTTATTCGTTTTCTTTGCTGACTTTTCTTTGTGTGTGATTTTCCAGTGCAATCTTTCTCAGCTGCGTCAGTGCTCTGCCTCGACCTGCTCCAGTCACCTACGAAGGGAGCACCGGGCAGCGACTCTACCCTCCGAGACGCCATCCGGTCCGAGGTGAGCGAAGCGCTCGAGGCTCTCCGGAGCGTCGCGGAGGAAAACCACACGGCGCAGAGGATGTTCCGCATCATTGAGGCTTTGCTCGCTGAGGAGGAGCATCGGTGGAATTCGGCCGGTCCGTCGTCGAGTTCGAGTTCGAGCTCGCCATCCGCCTCGTTCAATGCAGGTCCCGGTCCTTCCTCCTCCTACCCAGGGTCTTCCTCCTTCCAACAACAGCCCCACCTCGCAGGCCAGAAGCGTAAAAGGTCGGACGAAGGTCTGCAGCATGGTGGGAAAGCTGCACAGGGGAAGAAGGAGCTTTTGAGATTGGCTCGGAGGGTTGCTGAGGCTGCTCAGGAGAAGGTGCATGATCCTGAGGGTGGGTGTCCGCTTGCTGAGCATTCGGCGCGGAGGGCGAGGGAGGTTAGGGAGGGTGCTGGTTCGGTTGAACATGGTGGTGCTGGTGCGGGTGGGAGTCAAGTTCCTGCTCAACAGCAGCAGCCGATGCAGACGCAGACGCAGCAGCAGCAGCAAATGCAGCAAGAACAACAACAGTCGATGATGGGCTTGATGTCGGGTGCTGGTGGGAATGGACAGCAGGGTCAGCAGATGCAGATGCAGATGGGTACGCAGCAGTACAGCCAGCCGCAGACGTCTTGTAAGTCCTTATTTCCCCTAGATATTGAGATCTTTCCTATCAACATACTGACCTTTCCCACTCTATCTTTTGAACTGTTTCCTTTTACACAGCGGCCCCCTTCATCTTCCCCACTCCAGCCCTAGCAGAGCACCCACTCTTCACCGACAAAGAGTTCGCCAGCAACATGGCACCCACGACCAAGCCTTCCTTCGAGGCGCAGCAGTTCTCCCTCGCTCCGAACGGGTTGGACTTACAGCAGGTCCCCGCTGCTTTCCCTGATGGATTTGGGTTTGATCTGGATGCGTTCTTGGCGAGTATCAGTTCGCAGTCGCCTGGTGGGTCTACGGGTGGTGGGAGTGTGCAGCCGGGTCAGGGTCAGGCGGATGTGTCTGGGATGGGAGCGGCCGCGGAGGCTGCTGCTGCTGTTCAATGGCTCAACTCTGCGCAGGGTCAGGGTCAGGGCAGTTCGGTTTCTGGCGGTACGACGGGGATGACGCCTGATAGCAATGCTGGTGGCGGTGTTGGTGGCAACAACAGTGGAGTGGATCTATTCAATTTTGGGAACATGAACCCTTTGTTGCCCAGTCCGTCCGCATCGACTCCTTCCTCGTCGGCGAAAGGGATGAACCCGACACGGTCCCAGCAGCTACAACAGCAGTCCTCCAACATTCCCGGAGGAGCGGCGGCAGGAGTCTTCCACCAGACGCTGCCGACGCCACCGCAGAGCGACTCGGCTGGTTCGAGCTCGGGTCAGTCGCCACCGTCTTCTGCGGGCGGAGCAGCTGATTCGAGTAATGATTGGTTCTGGAATTGGGTTTTGGGGCAAGGTGCGGTTGGGCATGCGAGGGCTATGCCTGAAGTTTTGCAGAATGTGCCTGCGTTGCAGCAGGGTGGTGCGCGACAGACTCAGCAGGAGCAAGGGCAGGGGCAGCAGAGTGGTGGTGCGGGGACGCAATACTCTATGGGTATGAGTGACCCTGGTCAGATGGGACAGCAGCAACAACAACAACAACAGCAGCGTCAAGATCCAACGACGCTCGTCTCGTCCAACTTCTTACCTGTCCCTCCACTCTCCTCCACCTCGGCACCGGCAGCACCGGCACCGAAGACACCAGGCTTCGGCTTACGAGCGATGCCGGGTACGCCGTCCTCGTACTTCTCACTCAACAGCTTTTTCACGCCGGGCCAGCAGCAGCAGCAGCAGCAGAGTCAAGGAGGTGGCGGAGGTGGTGAGGGCTCGCACGCTTCGCATTCGAACTCGAACTCGATGGGCATGGGTATGGGCGGGATGGCGGGTGCGAACCTCGGTACGCCGTCTGCGAGTCTACCTCCGACGTCCTCCTCGGGAGCGGGTGCGGGTGCGACAAATGCAAACGACGGTGGCATGCTCGGTTCTGGCTCCGGCTCCTCCGGGGCGGGCGGCGGGGAAGGAGGAAGTGCGCCCGCGGAGATGTCGATGGAAGAGTTCGGGCAGTGGTTGCAGGCTCCTTCGTTGTTTGACTTTGCGGGTGATCTGGGCATTGCGGAGGGAGGGATGAGTATCAGTCCTCAGGCTGGGTATTTGGCGTCGTTGATGCTCGGATGACGAATTCGTCTTTTGAAGCCTTTTTTTTTTCTCTCGTTTTTACGTTGTACTCTAACTACTTTGGTCCCCGCTTTCTGGTCCGTCCTGTTTGCCGTCTTGGCTCTCTCTCTCCTTTCCCGTTCGTTCCCGCTCTCCCTTCTCTCTCTGGCCTCGCTCGTTCTTCTGTCTGTTAGTCCCGCTTTTCGTCCCTTGTCTCAAGGCACGAATCGAAATAATGCGTACGTTCTTGTTGCAAAAAAGGTCATCAAAGTCGTTGAAGTTCGTTTTCAGGGGTGTTCGTGTTCGTGAAAGACAAGGGGATGCGAAGACGGAAGGAAACAGAGGCAGGGGTGGGGAGAGGGGAAGGTTATGTACCGGGGGGCGGGGGGGAGGGGGAATAGTGGTAGAACATAGCGATAACAGCAAGGTGCAAACGAGGTATGAAAAAAAGTAAGTGTTCAAATGGAGAAAAGTAAGAGTCCCTTGACGAAGGAAGTGAGAGCGAGGTACCTTATTACCGCTTCCCAGCCCCAGCCCCAGTACCGTCCTTCTTAGAAGCCGCCGCCGCAGGCCCCTGCTGAGCAGCATGCCACGCCCTCGCCTGCTCCTGCGCCTTCTGTATCCTCGAAATAGCATTAACCAAACTAGGCGTAGCAGGCACATACCCGTTCCCCCCACCCGTCGAAGTCGTGTTCGTGCCCGCAGGAGGAGCAGGCATCGGAGGTGGTAATCTCCCCAAACCCGCCGTGGCGCCTGCGGGTGAGATGGGCGAGTTGAGCGACATCGAACGGGCGGTGGCGCCCCTTGTGGACGTGATGAGCATGGGCACGGCGCCGCCCGAAGAGGAGGAGGAAGATGAGGAAGACCGGTTCGAGCTCGAACTTGGTGTTCGGGCTGGTGGAGCTGCCAGTAATGTCGTTGGTCCAGAGACAGATCGTTTCCCACTCCCACTACTTCCCGCCGTCGTCCCGCTCAGTCCACTCCCGGTCCCACTCCCACCGGCAGAAGTCGAGGATAGGTCCGTATTGGTCCGATAACTGGGTGGACGCAGCGGACTTGTGTCTTTAGAGGTGGGCGAGAGGGAGAGGATGCCTGGTGTGATGACCGGTGGCGGAGTTGACGAGCTCGGCGGGGGTAGCCCGCTCGTTCCCTTAGCAGTCGACGAAGGCAGACGGAAGGACACAGGCGTAGGGAAGGCCCGTTTCTCCGTCGAAGTCTGAGCAACTCCTTGATCCTCCTCCTCATCGTACTCATCCGAATCCGAATCCGACTCGTAAGGCGGGGAATTCTTCTCATCCTCATCGTCGTCGGAGAGTAAAGTAGCACTATCGCTCCTCTTTCTCCGTCCTACAAACCCATCGTCACCGTCGAGGTCTTTAGCAACCATCGACTGGAATCGAGCAGGCGCATCTTTGCCTCCTCGTCCACTTGCACCAGCCTTCTTGCCCTTCTTGCGTTTCTGCCGACGTCCGGTATCGATGAAGCCACTACCACCACCACCCAAGATCTTGGAACTGGCCACAAGACTGAGGTCGAGGTCGCTTGCTGCAGCTACAGCTTCCAATGTTCTGAATCCTGATCCACCGGGTACAGACGAGGGTGCATGACCCGAGGGAGCCTGATCAGATCCGAGATTGCCATAACGGGCAGGAGCTCCCTTCGATCCTGCGCCACCACCACCGAAGACACCGGCAATCTTGCTCCATGCCGAGGGTGCGGGTTCGAATAGTCCTGCCCGATAGATGGGTTGACCGGTGATGGGGTCAACGTTCCCTCCGAGGTTATTGTAGTTGGCCGGCATAGTTCCCTCGAGCTCCTTGACGCCCTTCTCGTATCGCTGAGTGTAAGACCCCAAGATGTCATTCCACTCCTCATCTGCATCTTTGCCGTAGGTAGCTCCTGCGCCACCTCCACCCCAGATACCGAAGAGACCGAGTTTACCGGCTGCAGCGCGATGTTGGAGGATGGCTTGGAAGATGAGTCCGAAGATGGGGAGTAGGATCGAGGCTGCTATGCATCCTTTGAAAGCGGATGATCCCCAGTGTTCTGAAGCGCTGAGGAGGGAGTCTGAGCCATCGGGAGCGAGGATGACGACCCATGTGTCGAGCCAGGACGAAGCAGCCTGTACGCCGACAGCTGTTGGCATGAGGTCTCCTGCCTCTGCTGTTGAGATGGGTAGACCGGTGTGTAGTCTGGCCTGGGAGAGGATGAGCAAGACAACACCGTCGAGGAGGGAGATCCCACCCCAGATGGCAGTGGTAAGAGTGCAGAGCAGTCGTTGGACGTACGCTGCCCGTCCGGGAAGAGGGATGAGGGGAGCGGCGAGCAAGAGAGCAAACACGGCGAGGATGACGACCCGAATGAGAAGAGTGTGAATGCCGAAGAGAGCGGAGAGGAGACGAGTCATTGCGCATGCTCCTGCCAAACCGGCGAGAGGCCTTGGCAAGAAGGTCAGACGGCAGAGGAAGAGTAAGCCAGCGAGGAAAGGGAGGAACATGGCTGCGAAGAAGGCACCTGCGGCGAGAGTTGGGGGTGGTAAATTCGCCAGGGGTACATCTCTTCGAGCGATGACGGCCGCAGTGATGAACATGACGAGGTTGGTGCAGAACAGGGCTGTGGTAAGCATCCCTCCGATACCGGTTGGGAAGACGAGTTTGGGTTTGTGGGTGGAGGGGTTGGAAGGGTCTTGGTAGGATGCTGCTGTTGTGTTGCGTGCTCCTCCCTTCTTGGCTGCTGCTGCTCGTGTGCGTGGGGAGGGCGATGGACCGAGGAGTCGTTCGGCAAGACTGGTGCCATCGCCAAGGACAGGCAAGTGAGCTGTACTGTCCCTTCCATTTGCGCCGCCGCCGCCGAGTGAGCTGTATGTGTTCCCTCCTGCGCGTTTAGCTGAAGCTGGATGGTGGTCGTCTGAGAATCTGACTTTGCGTGCCCAGTAGAAGGAAGCGTATCCGAAGAAGAGGAGGAGGAGACCGATGGAGAGGAAGACGATTGCGTATATGGTTGCAGCCCATGTTGATCTGCTGAGGAGGGCTGCGAGAGAGAATGCGGCTGGGTATGGGAGGGCGAGTGCTGATGCTGATACTGCGTTAACCTTTGCGTTGTCGAGGGTGTTGGCTGCTGCTAGGAGAGCGTGATCCTTGATGGGATGTGGTGGGATGACAGACGCTGGCCAGTCGCCCTGTTGTTTGTGCTGGAGAGCGTATTTGACGATTGCGTCTGCGATGTCTGCTGCTCCCTGTGGGTGTTTTGGGTCGAGAGAGTGCAGTTGTTGTTCGATGTTGTGCATGTGTTTGGAGTGTGACTGGAGAGCGAGGAAGATTTCTGATGACTTGTGACCGTGGAAGATGCCGTCGCTGTCAGCCGCCTTTGAAGCTGAGTGCGGTGGTGAGGAAGCCATCTTTGACTGGGTCTCTGTATGGCGAGATGAGTTGGTGGTGGAGAGACAGAAATAGAGAAAGAGAGAAAGGGAAGTGAGAGAAATAGGGGCCAGCTTTCGGAGTTAAGGGAAGTGTTGTTCTCGGACTTAAGATAGCGATAACGATAGCGATATGCGATAATATGCGATAGTCTCATATGCTCCTCGATATTCTTGACCTCGACCTTGTCAATAGGATGGCATGGATGAAGGATGGCAGGTGTTGAGCATGGATACTTCTCCCAGCCCTCAAATCGGAATGCTTCCCGTCTGCTGGGATCGCCCAAGTGGAGAGAAGCCAACACAGCAACCTCAGAATCCTTCCTGTCTGGCTACTTTGCCAAATCACGTCTACACCATCTCAGCACTTGGAAGTCACAGATGCAGGACATGGTCGCACAGGCTCTCAACGACGAGGCAAAGGGAAGGGAACGAGGATCCCCTGATCTGCCACCACTCACTCCCAGAGTCATCATGCACATCGATGTGAGTCTGTCTATCTCTCTTTCTTTGTACCATATGCACTCACTCATTCTTCTTCTTCTTCCTCAGTTCGACTCCTTCTTCGTAACCGTGGGCCTACGCAAACGACAAGATCTCAAGGGGAAACCAGTCGTAGTCTGTCACAGCACAGGCGGTCCCTCCTCAGCATCAGCGACAACAACGACAACGAACAGTAGCACATCCGAAATCGCATCCTGCAGCTACGAAGCACGAGCCTTCGGAGTACGAAATGGAATGTCCCTAGGCCAAGCTCGCAAGTACTGTCCTCAAATACAAGCCATCCCATACGCTTTCCAAGAATACCACGACACCTCCATCCAGCTCTACTCCCTCCTTCTCTCACACGCCGACGCCATCGAAGCCGTCAGTGTGGACGAAGCCCTCATCGACGTATCCCTCCTCCTCCGAACTCTCGACAGCAGTGGACAGCAACCAGGAACAGACGACGACGACGACGACCTCCCATCGCTCTACGCCGAACATCGAAAAACTAATCCAACTTCAACACCACCTACAGCACTAGCAAACGCCCTCCGCTCCCAAATCTCATCCCGAACAGGCTGCTCAGCAAGCATCGGAATCGGATCCAACGTCCTCCTCGCCCGTCTCGCAACCCGCAAAGCAAAACCAGGCGGAGTATGGCATCTCGAAGATCAAAACGCCCTCTCCTTCACTTCGGAACTCGATGTAGATGATCTGCATGGTATTGGGTGGCATACCCGCGATGATCTCCGCTCCAAGTATGGGACTATCAACGTAGGCGAACTCCGTGCTGTCCTGACCGAGTCTAAACTCAACGCGAGTCTAGGCCCCAAACAGGGCTCCAAAGTATACAAGAAACTCCTAGGTATCGATCGGGATCGCTTAGAGGGACAGAAACTCAGGCAGAGCGTAGGCGCCAACGTCAACTATGCAATCAGATTCGCAAATCAGGAAGAAGCAAAGGCGTTCGTACATAAACTTTGCATCGAAGTCGTGGCCAGGCTCAAGGCTCTCAAGCTCAAGGGCAAACAAGTCGCTGTGAATGGTATGTTTTGTTCCCCTCCGCTTCTCCTTTCTATTTCAATCTGATCTAACACTCTTCATATCCCTCAAAAGTCATGGTCCGCGCACCAGACGCACCAGCAGAAGCACCCAAATTCCTAGGACACGGCATATGCGACGTACACCACCGCAGCATCTCCATCCAAGGGTCCGCCATCGACTCCCTCGAACTCATCGAACCAAAAGCATGGAGTCTGATCACCTCCCTCCAGGCCGATCCCAGAGAGTTGAGGGGCATCGGCGTCAGTCTGCATAAGTTGGAACTGGCTTTTCCTGAGGGTGGAGGGCCGATGGTTAGTAGGCCGGAGAAGGGACAGCAGTTGCTCACTTTTGGGAAGTCAGCGATGGAGGCGAGGAAGCTCAGTTCCGATCCTGAGGCTGGCACTTCCGACGGACCACCAGCAGAGGATCCTGTAGGAACACCACCGACGCTCGAAGAAGGAAGGGTCGAGGAAGATCAACCACGACTCACTTCCAAGGATAAGGGTAAAGCTCCGATGCGAGATGGGGACCTCGACCCAACAACAACAACATCCAACCACCGTCCCCATCCCCGTCCAGCTCCTCCCCTCCCACCAGCCGACGAACTCAACCAACCGGCCCCAGAACCATCATCATCATCATACGTCAACATGCCCACAATGTCCCAAATCGACCCGGACATGCTCTCCGAATTGCCGGACTGGGCCCGAGCTGAGGTCCTCAGGGACGCCGAGCTCGGGAGACGATTACAGGGTAAGCGCCCTCGTTTGGATTCGCTTGTGGAGGAGGAGGAGGAAGGGGAAGGATTGTTGAATACGCCTACGAAGAGGAGGAAAGTGGGTGGTGGTACTTTATTTGAGAACATGCTTCGATCAGGTGGCAGTGCCCGGACGGGCAGTGGTGGTGGTGATCAACAACTCAAGTTAACACCAAGCAAACGTTCATCCGCACCCAGTACACCGCAAAGTACTACTACCCCCCGCCGCCGTTCGCATCAACAACCGACCTTGAACTTCGTACAGGACCCAACGAAGATGACGGATGATGAAGTCAGGGCGCTCGAGATTGATCCTGCCGTCTGGAGGGCATTACCACTTGCTATTCAGCGCGAACTCGTCGCGGAGCACTCCGCTGCTGCTGCTGCGAAATCAGGTCCCTCTAGATCCGGAGGAGGAGGAGGGGTTCACGAGCCGGTACCACGCGGGAGGTTGAACGCAATTGCCAGCGGGAGCGGGAGTGGGTTCGGCGTCCTCTTCAAACCAGGCCAAGTCAACAAATACCCAAGTCGAGCCGAAGCTAGGAAAGAAGCAGCGCGCAAAGCAGCCCGGTTCGCCATGCCCACCACCTCCACCTCCAAAGAAGAAGATGTCCCTCCGCACATCCTCATAGCCAAACCCGCCACCTCCCCTTCCTCCAGACCGAGTCTGACGACTAGAACAGGAACCTCCGTTCATACTCCACACGACATCCGAGCCCTCCTCTCCGCCTGGTTCGATAAAAGACAGACTACCCTCCCTCGAGAATCAGAAGTGAGGAGGATACGGGAGTACGTCCTGGCCTGCGTCGATCTTTCTTCGGAGGAGGAGGAGATGCCAGTGGTGGGCTCAGCGAGGTGGGATGTGGAGGGTGCTGTGGGCGCTTTGAAGTGGTGGAGGGATTTGCTGCTGGGTGTGTGGCCGTCCTTCGAGGCTGGAGGAGAAGCGGGGTGTGAGGAGAACGACATAGGGGTTGCGAGGGCGTGGTGGGAGAAGTGGACGGAGGTGCGGGATGAGGTCGAGCGGAGGATCACACAGCGTCTTTCGTACCCTATTCGAATCTAAAGTGTGGGATCGGTCCAAAGGCGCAACGACGAGCAAAGGGCTCACGGCCAGGTCCAATTCAAAAGCATATGTAAACTGATATACCTGACTTCAACAACTGCAAACATTATGTATTTTTTTATATGTTGAGTGATCCGTGTGAAAGGCCATAGGGGCAGCATGCCTGCTTCAGAGGTCGGACACGCCGTCCCGGGTAAGGAGGGCCACAATCGATTTGAGCACCTGCGACTGGTGAGAGTCCGTCTTTCCATCCCACGAGATCGACCCTGGATCTTCCACCGCCGCATCAAGGACCTGCATCAAGATCAAAGAAGAGCAAACGAGTCAGCTCAACGAATACTCTGACATCTGTCCTAATAATGAATCAAGAGCTGAGAACTCACAGCATCCAAAAGCGCCCGCAGCTGACTACACAGCACCGCAATCCGTCCACTAGCCCGAAGCTTGACCCACCCGTCCCGCTCCGTCTGATCATCACCCTCCGCATCCCCGCCACCACCACCGGACGCAGCCGCATTCCCAATCGTGATCCCGCCCACCGAATGATTGACCTTGAGCTTCCCACCAAACAGCAAGAGCGCATAGAGCGGAACCTCATTCGCGTCTCTCATCATCACCTTCTCCCGCGTTGCGCCTGGAGCAGCCCCACTGCCACCACCTGGCCCGGCCGCAGACTGCTTAATGACAGCCTTCTGGAAAACAGCCATATAACTCGACGAATAGCCCGTAGCATCAAAGTTGACCGAAGTCCCAAAGAGGAACAACCTCCCCTGAACCCGATCAAAGTACTTGATCGTCCGCGCCTCAGGGTCACGCAGCATCGCTCCCGAAGCTGACTCCTTGAAGAGTGGCGGGGGTGTTTGGATTCGGACTACGGACGGCCAGAGTGCAGCTGCGAGGACGGCGCGGAGCATGTTCAGATTGAGCGCGTTGCAATCGGGACTTTGGAGCTGCTCGAGGTCTTCGGGCCGGGATGTGCCCACGGATGGCAAAGGCAATACGGAGTTGCACTCGTATCGTCGGGCGAAGCCAAGATCTTGCAAATTCCCGAGCAGCTCAAAGCGCAGAGAGTGAATATCCCTCATCGTTGCTTGTGATAGGTTGTTCTGTAAAACCACTTTCAAGGTCGTCAGAAGCAGCACTGACGGTTGAACTGGAGATAGAGCATCTTCACACTCACCGCCTCGCACCAATCCCGAAGTTCTGCGTTAGACTTCTTGCTCGCCCGCATTTTCAACCATGCATTGAAGGCGTACGCATCTGTGAGAAGGTCGCTGTTCCCTATCGCGAATGATTTGCGTACGCTGATCGAGCATGATATCAAATTCAAACATTAGCAAATGGCCACAGAAGAGAGGAAGAACGTGAACGCGACTTACCTGGCAATAGCATCGTTGTCACGGTTGGGTGAAACGAAGAGCGGCTTGGAAGACATGATGGCAGCAACACTCAACATCGGCCCAAGAACGCCGAACAGAGCGCCAAAGACGAGAAGTTTGCCTAGTCGGACGTCCAGAGGAAGGTTTGACTACAGCCGATTGAGGCAGGGAAGTTGCGTCAGAATACACAGTCAGAACTTGTCAAGATGTTAGAAGAGCAGCAGATCCACATACCAAATGTCGTCCCAGCGCAGTCAACCGACTCTTAAACCCATGATTCGTCCTCATAGCCCCACACTCCATCAGATTTTCCAACGCACTGTTCAAACTCGCCATACTCGGCGGACTGAGCGCCTTCGAAAGCATCGCCCGCAAATCCACATCCTCGTGCATCGCTTTCGCCTGCAAGAACACATTCTCAAGTGGGACACGCAACATCTCCGGCGTACTCTGCTTCGCTTGCTTGTCGAGCTCCGTCTGGCGGCTGTACAGCTTGAAACATTCGCCCTCGCGCACTCGTCCAGCTCGACCTCGGCGCTGCTTGCACGCTGCTCGGGATGCCCAGCCTTCTACCAGACTCGTCAGCCCAGTTTCCGGATTGAACCGCGTCTCTTTCACCCGTCCGGTATCCACCACGTAGCTGATGTCGTCGATGGTGATCGAAGTCTCGGCGACATTGGTGGACACGACAATCTTTCGGTGTCCTGGTTTGGGTCGGTTGAAAACACGGCGCTGTTCCGCTGGCGATAGGTTGGCATGAAGGGGAAGCACATCGACCTTGCTATGCACAGAGCGCGAGATAACCTCAACAGCTTGTCTGTAAAGTTTGCCAAGCGGGATGAGTACAACAGTCAGAACATTTCCTGTGTGGAGCACTTCATGACACTCACCTGATCTCTCCTACACCAGAGCAGAAGACAAGAATCGCGCCGCCCTTCTTCATAGCACCCGAGTTGATCTTAGCCTCGTCTTTCTCCGCTTTGTCCACTACATAGCGCACAACGGCACCGAGCAAATCGAAATCTGTACGGTCGGAGTGCTGCAAGCCTTTGAGAGCGAGTCGCGCCTCAGCAGATAAGTTCGCGCCAAAGCCATGTTCGTCCGCCTCGTTTGTAGCCAGAGCGTCATCACCTGGATCACTACCGTTCGGAGTGTTGGCACCGCTAGACTGCGCATCCTTTCTCAGCTTCAATTGTGCCTTGCTGCCGGGTGTCTTCTCCTGCTCCTTCTTCGCCTGTACGCGTTTCCTCTGCTGAGACTCTGCATACTTTGCACTTGCCAGGAGCGTAGAAGATGGCTTCCACCCTGAAAGTTGTCCTAGGACGTCTTCAATGTAATGATCCTGCACTGCAAATGTTCGTCCAGGAATCTCCAGGCACGGCGCGCCACCGAAGTAATCGACGAACAATTCCTGCTGGATCGTCGCACTCATCAAAACGACCTTGATTTGGGCGTTACGACGGAGTAACTCCCGCAGCTCAAGTAGCAAGACGTCCGAATCGACGCTCCGTTCATGAACCTCATCGACGATGACCACCGAGACGCTTCGCAGATCGGAGTCGGAGCCTGACGCAAGACGGCGTAGAAGTACACCAGTGGTAGTGAACAGCAATCGGGTATTCTTCGACGCTCGCCGTTCGCCGCGAATCGCATAGCCCACAGTCCCGACATGGTTGCTCTCGCTCGCCGAATCATCCCACTTCTCTCCACGCTCAGCAGCAACTCGCGCTGCTAAGCCCATGGCACTCACACGCCTCGGCTGCGTGACCACAATGTTGCAGAGACTGCCCTCGGAGCGGGCGATGGCGTCTTCGAGGAGATACTGCGGCGTCTGGGTCGATTTGCCGCAACCTGTCTCTCCTGCAATGATGAGAACACGACCAGCAAATTCACCTCCGCCCGTTCCGGAAGAAGCCGATCCAGAGAGGAAAGACAGAATCTGGTCGCGAGCCGAGAATGCTGGGAGACTCCTGCGGATACGAAGCATGTCCTGATGGTCTTCTCGCTTCAAGAGAGCCTCATGTTGAGCCAAGAGTTCCTCGTCAATGTTCGGGTTGCGTTTCAGCGGCTGAGCGCCTCTGAACGTTCTGGGTGCAGAGCTCCTGGAAGGCGCCTTTGGAATGTCGCCAGATGGTGTCGAGTCGGGAACATCGCTCGGCGATCCTGCTCCCTCGACCAGTCCGGCCATCACGCTGTCCAAGCTAGGCGGCTCGTCAAGCACCTGCCACCAGCCTCCGCCTTCCTCAATCAATTCTTCGACCATACTCATGATGGGACCACCCTGCCCTCCTTCAAGCATATCCGTGAACTCGGGCTTGCTTTTGAGCGCAACGACGAGCTGCTTCGTCAGAGCCAGACACAGGTACGACGGGAGCGTACTCGAGACGATGACGAAGGTGGGCAAGTTCTGTGGTCTTGATGCAGAAGGGTATAATGATAGCCGATGTGGGAGGATTCGCAAGCGCACGTCTTCCTTGAGCACTTGGGGAGGTAGAATGTCCTTCGCTTCTGGATAACCGGTCATCGTGATGTCAAAAGCAGCCTGGAAGCCTTCCACCTTCCGTATCCGGTCATCGCCAAGTATGGCTTCGACCGCCATCCGCTCATCATCGCGCCGCGCACCGAGCTCACTCAGTTCCTCTTCAGAAGCGATCTGTGCCGCGGTAGCATTGTCGAGGACGGTTTGTACTGGGTCCGCATCCGCATCCGATGTCGACCCACCAAGCCGAGCTAATAAGACGTCGGTGACAAACGAGAGACGTGTCGAAGCGTCCCATTTCGCCGATTCTGACTGAGCATCCCGCTTCCACTGTCGCACCGTCTTGACAGCATTTGAGACAGCCTTACGAGGCCATTTGGCATCCTTGACAAGGGCGTCCTCCGTCCATCTCCATCCGAGCTCCTCTTCCCGATCCGAAGCAGAACCATCCGATGCCCCTCCGGACCCCGAGTAGGCTGCGCTGACGAAGCCCTCGCTAGCTTTGCTGGGCCGGAATCGAGGTGGGAGGTCTTCCTCAGGGACGTACAAGACGAGGTACTGAGTAGCAGCTTCGAGGGGCCCGAGTGTCTTTGTTCGGAGCGCTGCTATGAGTGGATCTCGCGAAGCGCTGTTCGAGGCAGGACCACCCTGAGCGAGCAAGTCCGATGCGTTCTGCAGCCAGGCGAGCGCAGACCGAACGTAACCTGCCCGGAAACCTTGCGAGGTCAGAGCTTTCGACACTGCCTTGGCATCGTAAGCAAGAAGTCCATTCTTCGTCTCCCCTCCACCTCCTGCCCGCGCATCATCGCCGTCATCGACCTCATCATCGAGCTCGGCAACCCGATCGCCGAAGACTTGCATCGCATTCCGAATCGTCCGTTCGACGAGTTCGCGTAGAGAAGGAGCCATGCGGACTTCTTTGGCCTCTGTCCATGCTTTACTGATGCGCCGTCCAGAACCATGCCCATCCCCTCCGCCAAGATGAACATCAGCAAGACCCTTCTCCACAGCAGATGCGCGTGCAGCGTCCTTGACCTGACGCTCTTTGGCGTCGCGCTCCCGTTTGGCGAGAGCGTCGAAAGGATCAGCAACGAGGTAGTCGCTGTTGTCCGAACGAGCCAACCATGTCTTCGCTTCGGGAGACTTGAGCCACATCTCCATCTGATTCCAGTACTCGCGGGGTCCTCCACCTGGGTTCCCGGCGAGGGTGGGTAGCATCCGTCCGAACTGCTGGTTGGAGAACAGACGGAAGAGCCCAAAAGTCGCACCCCAATGTTTCGCCTTCTCAGCCGAGTCAACGCTGAAGTAGAGTCCATCAAGAGCCCCACCCTGTCCCGTTCGCATGGGCGGCTTGAACTCGATCCGATGAGGGTGGGCCGCATCTGCCTTGTTAGGTTTGGTGAGGATGACCGAGCAAGTGTACTCCGTCTTGGAACCGGGGAGTAAGTGCGGACGGAGCTCGGCCTTGTTCCATTGGGTGGTCTTCGTGATGCGCTCGTGTAGGAGGTTGATGGGGTTCTTGGTGTTGGGAGGGAAGAGGTGGGTCTGGGTGACTACGGTACCATCTCTGCGGGTGAGGGTGGTTGTCGTTGGTCCTGTCTCTGTGGGTGGTGGTTTGCCTCCGTTCTTGACCCAGTCCGGCAGAGGTGCTGCTTTTTTGCTTGTGGATCCGCTGCTCTTGACCGCATTGTTGCTCTTGCGCGGCGCCATTCCCGCTGCTTTCTCTTACTTCCTCTGGGTGGTTGTGGTCAGGAGAGAGAGAGAGCATCGTTTCTTCTTAGGTGTGAAGACAAGCCAGGAATCGTTGCGCACTGAAAAATCCGCATGTCGCACGAGTATCAGCATCGTCTCAAGTCAAGCTCACAGTCTCTCTCTCGATGTGGAAGGAAATTCGACTTGGGTCCTTGGATTACAGAAAAGGAAGGGAGAAAGAGAAGCCGAAAAAGGTTCAAGGAGGCAGAGTCACCCTCTGAGAACTGGGAGAGAGAGTGTGTCTGGAACGCGCGCGCGAGAGAGAGGAGGGGTAGAGATAAGAGAATGTGTCTGGGTGTAGTGGTGTGTAGAGTAGATAAAAAAAGGAAAGAAACGAGTGTGGAGAGAGGGGTCGAACGGGGAGGCCAAAAGATCCTCCTTTGCAAAGCCCGTGGGGAAGTGAATGAAAGGATGTTGATCCAAGCTTTGGCGTTCCTGATGTGGCGAATGAAGAAGCGACGAAATCCGAACGACGAAAGATAAAAGTGTGTGTGAATGAGTGTGAGTGTGTAGAGTCTTGAGTGTGTGTGGTGTGGTGGTCCGCTCGAATTGCTTGTGAGAAACCAGAGGGGCGGAGCAGAGAGAGAGAGAGAAAGAAAGAAACCGAAGAGTCGGCAACGAGGAAAATCGAGCAGTGTACCAGGCGGGGCGTGGTCGCAGCGAGAGAGAGCGAGGATGTTGAGAGGAATAGTGAAAAAGAGCGAAGAGAACCTATAAACACGCATCTTGGACCGAAGGGACACCGTAACCGGGCTGTATGTGCGGGAGCGAAGAAAGCGATCGGGATCGGATGGGAAGAGAAAAAAAACGGTCACGGTCCAGCATCAAGCTCGCCACCGTCTCCTTTCCCCGAGTCCCCCATTTAGGAGTCCTCATCCTGCAGTGTCTGGAGCGATACCAACTGCGCATAGATGCCACCCAGTCGCATCAACGCCGAATGTGTGCCACTCTCAGCAACCACACCATCCTTCAACACAAAGATCCGATCAGCTTTACTGATACTCGACAACCGATGCGCAATCGCAATCGTCGTCCGACCCCGAGCAGCCTTGTCCAGCGCATCTTGTACCACCCGCTCACTCGTGCTGTCCAACGCACTCGTGGCCTCGTCGAGTAATAGAATCTTCGGATTCCGAATCAACGCACGCGCAATCGCAATACGTTGCTTCTGACCACCCGACAACTGCGAAGTCGACCGTCCACCGACCTCAGTGTCGAACCCATCCGGCAAGCTCTCGATGAAGTCAAGGATGTTCGACTGCGCACAGGCCTGTCGGATCTGGTTGAGCGTAACGCTGTCAGGATCCAGTGCACCCAGACGGATGTTAAACCCGATCGAGCCGTGGTAGAGCGTAGGCTCCTGCGAGACGAGCGCCATGTGTTTCCGGATCGACGACAGGTTCAAATCCGTCACATTGTGTCCGTCGATCTCGACCGAACCAGCAATCGGATCATAGAACCGCTCGATCAACTGGATCATCGTCGATTTACCACATCCACTCGCTCCGACAATCGCATTGAAGCTACCAGGCCGGATCTCCAAGCTGAGTCCACGAAGCACCTTCTGATACGTCCGTGTAGGGTACCGGAAGTGCACATTCTCAAACTTGATGTGGCCCTGGCAGTCGTCCAAGTTGATCCCACCCGTCGCATCCGAGTCAATGTCCGGAACGTTGTCGATCATCTTGAGCGACGCCTCCGTAGCAGCGCGGGCATTGCTCATATCCGGTACGAAGTTGAACACATTACCAGCCTGGATCGAACCGAAGACGACCGAGGTGAGAATGGTGAAGAACGAGCCGGAAGAGTACTCGCCCCGCATCATCAGCTTGGAACCGTACCAGAAGGCCAGGGCGATGACAGGGAAAGCCAGGGCTTGCGAAATCGAGTAGAGCACGTTGGAAACGAAGGCCGTATTCCGAATGACACGCCCAGGCTCCTTGAGCTCCTCCTTGTAGATAGCCAAGCACTGGTCCTCCCTCGTCAACGACGCCACCGTTCGGATCGAGTTGGCAGCCTCACAAGCACGCTGAGCCGCACCCTCGTGAGCCTTCTTGATCTTGACATCCTTCAACACAACCAACTGCAACCGCACAAATCCAGCCGAGAGCGTCAAGGGCGTGCAGGCAATAACCACAAGCGACAGCTTCCACCCGTACGCAAGCGCAATGATGAAACCAACAATCAGCGTCGCGAACGACTGGATGATTGTTCCGAGCGTGACACCGACCAGACCCTGGATCTTCTGCGCAAAGTCGGCCAAGTTGTTGGTCAACGCACCCGAAGAGTGCGACTCGTCATCGAAGAAGGCAACGTCGGCGCGGAGGTAAGCCTGATAGAGCATCTTGCGCAACCGCTCGGAAAGGATCGAACTGGCAGCCATCAAGTTGTGCGTCTGAATCGCCACAGCCAGCGTTGCCACAATCGAAATCAGGAAGAACCAGAGCGCATTGAGGTCGGCCTCGTGTCGCATCGAATCCCGGAACGGTTGCGGGCAGTTCGTCCCGACGGGCTGCGAACACTTGGAGAAGTTCTCCAGAGCACGACCGAACAGGATGGCGAAGGCCGGGTAGACCGCACCACAGGCGAACGCGCAGACAATACCGGGGATGTAGAGTGTCCACAAATATTCCCTGTTGATCTTGACAAGACGGTAGAACAGGTATCCAACACCGGGACGCTTCTCCGTGCTCTCGTCCTCATCCTCTTCCTCTCGGCGCTTGCGGAGAATGAGCGAGCTCAAACTGAGTCGGGAACTGGCACGAGATGTCATGCTGTTCCGACGAACCCTCTCCTTGGCAGCGGCAATGAAAACTTCGTCCTCGTCATCGTAGATCAGCTGAGTCTCGGTGTTGGCCTGAATCTTTTGGGCAGAGACCAAGCTAGAGTATGCGGAGTCCGGGTTCGCGAGCAGAGAATCGTGTGTGCCTTGCTCAATGATGCGACCTTTGCCCATGACGACAATCTTGTCCGCATTCTTGATGGTACTGAGCCGATGAGCAATGGTGATCGTGGTGCGACCCTTCGACGCCTTCTCAAGCGCCTCCGTGACAACACCCTCACTAGCCGTGTCCAAAGCCGAAGTAGCTTCGTCGAGAAGCAAGATGCGCGGGTTCTTGACAATCGCACGGGCAATCGCAATACGCTGCTTCTGACCACCGGAAAGCAAGATGGCTCGGTCACCGACCATGGTGTCGTAGCCCTCGGGAAGCTGCTGGATGAATTCGTGTGCATTCGCCATCTTCGCAGCTTGCACCACGAGGTCGTACCGTTGATCATCGGGAAGGCCAGCGTACTGAGAGTTCGTCAGACCGTGCTCGATGTTTTCACGAATGGAAGTCGAGAACACTGTAGAGGGAAGGAAGGAGGGAGTAGACCAGAAGCCGGTGGGCAAGTTTTTACAGTCAGTAATCGAGCGCCAAGAACGCTGCAACACAAGTAGGAAAGCAACTCACAAGTAGGCTCCTGCGAAACAAGACCGATCTGCGTTCGCATCCACCGAAGGTTCAAGTTACGGACATCCACACCGTCCATCAACACCGCACCTGCATCAGGGTCGTAGAACCGCTCCACCAGCTGCACAATCGTACTCTTGCCCGAACCGGAAGCACCGACCAGGGCGGTGACCTTGCCCTTAGGGATGTGCAGACTGAAGTCCGACAAGACCTGAACATCGCGACGGGCCGGGTACGAGAAGTCCACACGGTGGAGATGCAAAGTTCCCTCGCAGTACTGAGGCTGCAAGCCTTCGTTGGAAGAAGAGTCGATCATCGGTTCGCGGTCGATGGTCTCGAAGATCTTGCCGCCCGCACCGAGGGCGTATGAGAGAGCCTGCATGTTGGGAGCGAGCAAGGCCATACTGAAGGCACCGATGAAGATGGAGAAGATGACGTTCATGACCACACCGGACGCAATCTCGCCGTCGGCGATGAGCTTGGAGCCGAAGTAGAAGGCAAGGGCGTATCCGGAGTAGATGATGAAGAAGAAGATACCAAGACCGATACCGGAAATGATGGCCTTCCTGAACCCAGTCTTGGTAGACCGCTTGTTGTCCTCATCGTAGAGCTCGACGAGACGGGTCTCGATACCGAAAGCCTTGGCGGTTCGAACGGTACCAAAGGCCTCCTCAGCCAAGGTGGCACCATGGGCGACGTGGTCGAGTTCGAGCTGCTGCAGTTTGGCGATGAAGACATTCATCACACTACCTGAGATCATGACACAGGGGATGATACTAGTCATGCTGAGGGCGAGTTTCCATGAGCGGACATAGGCGACGACGAAACCGGTGACGAAGGTGGCGAGGAACATGACACTCATGGGAATCTTGTCGCTAATACCTTCCTGAATGAGTTGGATGTCGGACGAGATACGGGTGGTGACCTCACCAGCACCGAGGGTGTCGAAGTACGCAATTTCCTGACGAAGGATGGCAGCCAGGTATTTTTCACGAATCCGCCGAGTGATCTCTTCTCCCGAGTAGACCCAGGTGGCCATGTAGATGTACGTGGCCGCAAACATGGCGAGACCGATGTAGACGAGCAAGAGAGCGTCCTCGTTGACCTTGCCCTGGAGCTCTGCCTGTGCTGCCGCGATGGCTTCGGGCCCTTGGATGAGAGATGCCTGATAGTTGAGGAAACTTGTTGTGAGGTTACCGAAGACGATGGTCATGAGGGGTTGAGAGGCACCGGCAATGCAGGCACTGGTGATGCCGCACATGTTGAAGAAGTGATTCCACCCGGTGGCGTACCGGAAGAGATCACGCATGCTGGCACGGTAGGGCTCTGGTTGATCCTTTGTCTCGATGGAGACGTGGGCGCTGTGAGTGTCGCGGTGGTCTTCCTCTGATTTGCCACTGCCTTCTAGCTTCTTGCTGTCGGCGGGGGAAGCGCTACCGCCGGCGTATGCTTCGTTGGCTGCACGCATTGCAGCCTTCTCGTCGGTGTGGCCAAGACGGGTGCTGTCTGTGCTGGATTGCCGTTGGAGGGTGTTGTAGCGGGGTGCTGGGTCATGGTCTTGAGAGAACTGTGGGGGTTCGTTGGAGCGGTTTGATGTGGGAGGATATGAGGTAGGGCTGTGACCTTGTGAGCTTGGGGGAGCCTGTTGATATTGGTACTGCTGCGGCTGCTGCTGCTGTTGTTGTTGCTGCTGCTGCTGCTGGTACTGATAGTACTGCTGCTCTTGCTCCTGCTGGTACTTTTGACGCTCCATGATGATGTCTCTGCTGTGTCGACGCAATACAGACTCGCCTTGTTCCCTTGCGGATCGTTCGTGTACGGGTACGTTTGCGAGCGGGGTGGGAGTTGATGTTGAGCCTAGAGCGTCTGGGATATTAGGGGGAGGAGAACCGATCTGTCCTGGGAGGTACTGTCGCTTCTTCCTTCTGGTTGAGTCTTGTGAGGTGATGTTTCTTGAGTGGTGGTCTTGGGAAGAGGGTGCGCTGGGAGGGAGTACGTTGCGGGATGCTGGGATATTAGAGAAGGAGAGGGGGTCGTCGGAGCGGGATGAGGTAGGGGGATAAGATGAGGAGCCGTGACCAAGTGAGCTTGGCATGGCAGTGTTGCTGGAGGGGAGTGGCTGAGGTGGTGGTTGGATGGGAATTGAGGGAATGGGAGAAAACCAACAGGTGGCAGTAGTGGTAGTGCTATAGTGCGAGGTGATGTCCGGTAGTTAGACTCCGTCTCGGTCTCCCAAGTTAGTTCCACTATAAATGATGGGTGCGCTGCTGAATGGGTTCGCTAGCTAGATGAGTCTGAACCAATTTATGAATGGAGAATTCGTATTTGGGGGAGGGGAATGGAAATTTGGTTTGATCAGCTCATGCAGTCGCTGCTGGTTGCGGAAGAGTACATAGTGGAACTCACCTTGCTTTGAGGAGGGGCGAGCGGGTGGGTGAGACTTTGCTGTTGGAGAGGAAGAGAGAGCCGTGCGTGTGCTGATCTGGTTGGAACTTGGGACGACGCAGGCGGGGGCTGGCGAGTAAGTCGTCGAGGGAGAGATGAAGCTGGTCTGAAACTACTGTTTTCCTTGTGTGCTTGTGCTGCAAACGGAAGCGAAAGCAGACAAACTGGGTTGGGGCAGTCCGTCTGTGAAAAGGATAATCGAATGATGGATGAGGAAGATACCGTTCAGCTGAGTCTCTCTGGTCTCAGTTCGGCCAACCCAGACCCTTCAACCAACACCCTTCACTTACCTTCAGCTGCGAAAGAGGAAAGAGGTCGAGGAGGATGATGAGGGAGAGGGAGGAAGGAGGAGGAGGTGATGGTGGTGGTGGTAGTGGTGGTGGTGATGGAGATGGTTGGCAAGGAGCAAGGTGAAGAAGCAAATGCATTCGAATCCATTGTCCACTCTCCGGAAAGGTTGTCAAGGGCGCAGCTCAACTTGAATCCACTCTCAATCCATCTGGATTCTCCATCGAACCACCCCACCCCCGATTACTATCTGCTCCGAGGACCCGTACAAGAGACTAGGTATTCTGCTATTCTGCGCAGACAAGAGAGCTGACGATGTTCATGTTATTACGTTCATGCGTCCAGAGTTCCTTCCAGCAGCTGCCTGCTTCACCGGAGAACCCTTGCTTGCTTGCTTGGTTCTGAGTTCTACGGTCGGAATGAAGCATGTGGAAGAGCATGCTCGGGACGTTGTAGTGCATAGATTTAATCGAAGCTCCCGTATGGGCATGGGTGCTCGGTGCTTCCTCGCGCTTCCCCTCCTGTCTCCTTCGCCGCTCCAGCCAAGCTCACGCTCACGCAGCGCTTCGCAAAATCCAGCTCTCCGTACCCTCAACACCGACAGTACACGGAGCCGCAACCGCCGGAAGCTGACAAGCCCACGCGACGACAGCCCCGACCACAGGCAGCAGCTTACTGCTTAGCCGACCGCAAGAACCACAAGCAGCAAGCAGCAGCGAGATCTCCAGACGAAGCAGCAAAAGGTACCGCAAGATAATTCACCGACGGGCGTGCAGCAGCTCTCCTTCAGCAATAAGATGCCTGTGAGGGAGCGCGAGTCTGGTCGGCTGTACAGAACGTACGTGAAACTTTTGGGAAGCAAGCAAAAGCCGGAAATCCAGGAACCCACACCTTGCACACCAGACCACTCTATGTACATACTGCGTTACACTGCCTGCTTTTCGGCTAAAAAGCACACCCAAAGCCCTGGACTTTGCCTTTGCTCCCGCCTGATGCTCGCCCTTCGCCCTTCGCCTCAGCTCCCCCCGCACTTTCCCTGTCCGCACCTTAAATTTCCACGCGTCTGTCATCTGTCGATCATACAAAATGTTTCTGTAGCAGGGATCGCCCATCTTTTTCGTTGGCAAAATTATCATCCTGAACGGGTTGAGACTCCGGGCAGAACGGGCTGGCATGCTGAGGTCCTCGAGCCGGGACGATCGCCTCAAGTATGTGTCCTCGCGACCTCGCCTCGATGGACCATCTGTCCATTCCTCTCCTACAGGTCTGAGAAAATGAACCTCGCCGTCTTCATTACGAGCGTTGAGAATGTAGCATAATACTGATCACCAGCGCCGCGGACCCCTCCTTCAAAAGTCAGCATACGACTTGGGCGAATCAACAACATACCTCCGATCCACAACAGCAGCAACAGCATCCCACCCCAACCTCCCCTTCCCCACAAGCTCCCTCTCCAACCCACGCACCCGATCCAACTCAGCACACTCCTCCGCACCACTGCCCGCGCCCAGCTCCTTCGCCACACTTCGCGCAAGCGACAGAGCTTGGCCGTACCACCCGCGTCCAACGAGATGGCGAAGTGCCAACTGACGGTACTTGAGCTGGCCCGTCGCAGACGAGGCAGGACCCAGGTACGCTCTCAGACGGAAGTAGAGCGCCTCAGCCTCCGCAGGCAGAGGTTGCGGGCCCACTGCCGAAGAAGAAGAGGATGGTTCCCCACCCTGGCTCTGCTTGCACAGAATCGCCCGTGCCTTCGCGTTCAACGCAGCCAAGACAGCCTCCTTCCGCTTCTCATTCAGCTTCTGTTCCGCCTTCGCTTCCCCATCGAGCTCACTCGCAGGAGCAGCCTTCGTCGCAATCCAAAGCTTGAGCGCATCCTCGTCCACTTCGGCCAGAATCGCATCCGCAGCCGAGTTCACCTCCGCCACATTCTCAGCCTTGTCCGCATCCAGCGCAGCTAGTCGGGCGACGAGCACACCCAGGTTCTTCGGATGCTCAGATACGAGTCGGTCCAGGAAGGCCTTCTTCTCTCTCTCGTCCTTGATCTGACTGACGAGACCCGTCATCAGCTCAGCGACGCCTTCCTTCTCGGCCGCCGCGGCTCCGCTCGTCTCGTCCTTCTCCTTCTTGACCGAGGGTGGCACTATGTAGCGCAACGTCGACTGACCCTTGTCGAATCCGAACTGACCGAGAAGGAGATCACCAGGCTGCGCCTCCTTAGGCACCTTGTCTCCTTGCAGGTCCGTGTTGAGCACCAGCGTCTTCATTTCACCGGGCAGCAACTGAATGCTCCCATTGAAGGACGCAGGCTTCGTCTCGGAGAACATGTCGACGTGGTGGTCATACAGGTCGAGCTTAATCTCCTTGCCCTTTGACAACTTCTGGTCCACGGTGAGCGTCATGTTCTTGAGCCTATGAACGTGAGACAGGAAAATCTGTCAGTACAGGGCCGATCTCAATCGTGGGACCCGTTCAAAAGCACTTCAACTCACCCATTGAGCACAGATACATTCGCCGCCAGCAACTGAATCTTGATCACAAAGTCACCCTTGCCAAGATCCGAAATCTCCTTAGGGTAAACATCCCCGAACCAAACGCGCTTCTTCGAGTGCTTCTCGAAGATCTGCATGCAAAAGACACGATGGTCAGTATCGACACCACATAGCATCAGGAACAGATATGGAGACGCACCTGGATCAACATCGGCACAGCATTGTCATACAGGTTCCCAGAAACCGGCGAACCAAGCTTGAGTGCACTCCCAGCCTCCTTCAACGAAAGCGGATACGTCAACACAGCCTCACAAAGATGCTGTCCCGTCGGCATCAAATCCCTCTCCGTCAACAGAGGCCGAACAACACTGCTCTCCGGCCTGACAAAGCTCCGCCTCCACTCAAACGAGAGCGTAGGTGAGAACTTCTCAGGACGTAAGTTCGACACACAGTCGATCCGCGCAATCCCTTCCCCACCGACAATCGTCGTCTCCTCCCGACCTGCAAGGACCTGGCTCGTCTGAATCCCATGGAAGTCGATGCTGAAGTCCAACTCGAACGGAGTCCGCTGTCCCCAGAATTGAGCAAGCACAACCTCCATCGTCAGACCGCCCCTGACGCGGAACTTTTGAACCCGAGGCTCACCCTCCGTCAAACTCAGAACAGAGGCATGCTCACACTCGCCCAGACGGCGATGAGGCTCCAATTGGACACACGTGAGCCAAAGACGCGCCTTCGCGTCCGCAACGCCGTGGTTCTTCGTCGCAAATCGGATCTCGGCCCACGTAGCGCCCTCAGGTACACTGATGTACCTCCGGTCGACCTTGCCCGAAGAAAGCGCGACGTGGTCGAAGCGCAGAGTAGGACTGAACGGGTTCGATCGTAGGACGATGGGCTTGGCGACGGTGACAGGTACGTCGGCCAGCTTGAAGCCGGGTGTGTCCGCATCCCACAGCTCGATGCGAGCGTGGTGAAGGCCAGGCTCGAGGGATGTCGGATCAACACGAACTTCGAAGGAGCGTCCGTTTCCGCCCAAGAGTAGGAACTGGGGGACCTGGATCCACGACTCCGTGGCAGACAGCGAACACTTGATCTGGAGGTTCAGCGCCTTCTCCGTCTCGTGAGGTTTGTTAAACGAAGGCTTGATGGTGACTGTGTACTGGTTAAGTCGATGGGTTTCGTGCTTCTCGCGCAGGTAGATCCCGCGCTTGTCGGTGCCTGCGTTGCCGGGCATCTTGCCAGCGGGCGTGACGGAAACGTGGAATTCGGCATCCTGGTCCGGTCGGTCTTTGTGTTCGCGAATGTACTCAAAAGCCTTGTCAGTCTGTTTTTCGGAACAGTGAGAAAAGTCAGATTCAATCGCATTGCATTTGTCTGGCTGTTGTCTGAAGCTTACCTGGATGAATGGGACGCCCAAAGGATCTCCGACATCCTTTGCAGTAGCGATGATAGCCTTGATTATCCGAGTCGCCGTGACAGGGATCCCCTCCTTCTTCATACCGCTGACGATCAGAGCGACACACCCAGCCGCAGAGGGGGACGACATAGACGTCCCGTTGGCCAACATTGTCGCCTGAAGGCAGTACCGGGGGATGGACGTGATCGCGGCCCCCGGTGCGTAGACGCTGACACCGATGTGACCATCCGATGTCGGGCCACGGGAGGACCACGTCGTCGCTGAGCTAGGAACGTCCTCAATGAGCGCGTACTCCGCTCTCTGCATGTTTCCCGCATCGACCCAAGCGCCAACAGACAAAACACTAAAGTGGGAATAGAGAGATCAGCATCGCGTACATAGTAGAGTTCGCCCGTTTACGCGTTCGCCGAATGCTCACCTACTCGTCGTTCCACCGGGAGCACCAGCTGTGGTCAGTGCAGGCCCGGCATTTCCTGCGCTGCTGACGAAGACCACATCGCGCTGACGGATCACAATGTCCCGAAGCAAGTCCACAAAGGCACCCCGGTTGTCAACGCCGAATGCACTGGCTTCACCCTGGGGAGACAGACATGCGGGAGTGTGAGCAAAACCACCGGGCGAGACAGGTAACAGAAATGAAGACGAGAACTCACGTAAGAAAGGTTGGCAACATCGCACTTTGTTGCGAGAATAGCCTGGGCGGCGCGCAGAAGAGCCTGTTGGGTCTCCATACTTCCTGTAAAGAGGACATGAGAATCAGCGAACAACCGCGGTTCTGTATGAGCACAGCGAGGATGGTTTACTCACCAAGACGCGTGTCACCTATCTTGAGCGAGACGAGTTGAGCTCCACTAGCTACGCCATCGTGCGAGCGCACATCCTCCTCCTTCTCCCCACCTTCTACATAATCGCGACGCGCCGCGACGATACCAGCGACGTGAGAGGCGTGACTACCCGCTGCAATGACAAGACTGAGAGCCTTAATGTCATCGTCTGCATTAGCCTCCTCCGCGAATTCGAGACCGGTCCGAGTGGAGAGATGATTGACACTGTAGGTCATGAGACTGACGGGATCGGACTCCTCCCAGTGACGCTCGATGCGGAAGTCAGCCATGGGCTTCTTGCCAGAGAGGTTGATGACTTCGTCGGCGAGAAGAGAGGCGCGGGGTGTTCCCTCGAAGCCTTTGGAAGGGTCGTACACCGAAGGAGGTGAGGCTGGGTCGGAGGAAGGTACGGTGCGGAGCTCGTCTGCTCCTCCTACGACAGTGCGCCAGTGGGTACCATCATGCCAGGTGAGAAGTTCGAGGATGGGACCTGGGTCGGGGATGGAGGCGAGCTCTCCGAGGACAGAGATGCGCGCCTTGATCTCCTGAATCTTCTGTGCGCGTCCGTTGGCGGCCTGGTCCTTCTCCTTGCTGACGTCAGCGTCTGGCTTCTTGGCTTCGGAGGAGGGTGCCTTGGCTTCGGCGGCAGCTGTTGTCGAACCAGACGCGGGCCCATCGATGCTGAGGAGCTCATGCTGAAGCTTTGCCTGCAATCGACTGATTTCTATGGTGAAAGCGTTCTTGCGGGCAGCGGTTATGCGCTTGATGAGATCCTGGGGCCAGACTTGGAAAGCAGCCTTTGTGCCGGTCTTCCACTTGCCGGTGGGGTTCTTCCATTCCTTACTGGCAAGAAGAGTTCGTCCAGTGACGGATGATTTGAAGGCGATGGTTCCTGTCTTAGCCTCGGACGCTTCTGGTGTGACGGATGTGAGGGCGATGTCACCTGAGCCGGTGCAGTCGATGACATCTACGACCTTGTCCTTCCCGGCGAGACCCAATGCGCCGGGGTCAATACCAGTGTCAAGGATAGCTACGCGTACGCCTGTGCCATCGTATCCGTATTTCTGCTTGAAGGCGAGGGCATTGGTAGACTCCTTGGGGAGAATGCCGTTGATGGGGAAGGGGTCTGTGGGAGCTGTGCTGGGCATATCGAGCGCTGTGCTGGTTGCAGATGGATCTGTGATTGAGGATGCGAGGGAGTGGAGTGGGCTGATCCTGTGGGTATGGTGTGTTGGTAAAGTAAGGGTAGTAGTAGCAGTTATGAGATGGTAGCTGCGGATGAGGGAGCGAGGTGGTTGCGAGAGTGAGGCTGCTGTTCTTATGAGTCCAGATGGAGATGCACGACGAACCGCAGACGCGAGAGAAGCGACAGGAACAGTGCGCAGCATTCAACAGCGTCCACAGCGTTTCCTTTGGGCAGTCAGCTCAGAGTGTTCTTAGACGATGCTGCTGAGGCGAGGTCGAGAGATCAGCGTCGGACAACTTGTCGACTTTGCTGACTGGTCCAAGCGCAACCAGCCATCGTGTGGGAGGAGCGTGGGAATTCCATAGTCTCATGTGGAGGTTGAGACTCTCAGACCACCGAGTGCAGGGTCACAAGAAACTCACCACCACCACCACCCGACCTTCACTCAGCGAAAGGCAGCTTCCAAAGCTTCTTCGCAGAGGACAACAGGCAAATGCAGAAGGCAACGATGACATTGGGACGCAGCGCATCAGCAACAGCAGCGCATCTCGCAGCGTCTGCCTCAAGCGCAGGCTCAAGCGCAACTGCCTCTTGCTCATATGCAGCACGCCGACTCCGACCATCATCATCATTAACAGCATCCTCCTCCTCATCACTCTCCTCAAGAGCACTCTTCCAACGGAACACAGCCGCGTTCCACACCTCAGCAGCATCACTCGCAAAAGCAGTCAAGGGCGCAGCAAAGGGACCAGCAAAGTCTGATGACGGTTCAAAGGCATCTGCCGGCGTCAAGCTCGTAGAATGTGAGTACTTTTCGCATTCATCGGAGCTAAATGCCACATCTCTTACTGAACTGACTCTGTTACTCTCCACTCAGCGTCCGACCCAAACGTGTCAGCCTGCCCTCCTGGCACCGTACTCTCCGGTCTCGGCATTTTCAAGGACAAGGCAGAACCCGTTGCGCTTCCAGATGAAGAATACCCAGCCTGGCTATGGTCCCTCGTCGAAACATCCTCCACCTCAAGTTCCGGAGGCCTCTCCATCACCGGCGGCGGGAACATGACCAAAGGTGAACTTCGTGTCGCACAGAAGAAGGCAATGAAGGAACTCCGCGCCAAAGCCGAATCTGCAAAACGCGCTGCCACGCGCGCAGCTATCGCCGCTGCCGCCAAAGGCGCACGTCAGGGCGGAGCTGAGCGTGCAGCCGTCGCCGCTGCTTCGGCAACCCTTGGAGAGGAGGTTACCATCGAAAGCGCCCCACAGACTTACGATCCCGCCGTCGCTTTGGCTCAGGCTCAACAGGCTGCCGCTCGAGACGAGGCAAGGCAAAGAGCAGAGTTGCGCAAGGCAAACAAGGCAAAGATCAAGTCAAACAACTTCCTTTCTGCGGCATGAGCTCGTTTCAATTCCTCAGGCAACAGCATGTGTAACACTTCCAGACTCGATTCGCTTCGGAAAAACACAATCCCAATCTTCAGATGCACCCCCGCTGAAATGGTTCAAACATACCGACCCTCGAGCGAACCCCTCGAGCGAACGCAGTCGACCCGCCAGATCCATTCCTCCGTATCCAAGCACAGATTTTCGTTAGTGACACGTTCCAACGTTCTTATCCGTCCTCCGAGCGTGCAGCCGAAGCGGATCGAAGAAAATTTCCCATCGGTCGAAATGAGTTGGCCCTGTCGCCTTTGTATCGGAGATGAGGTGCAGCCCACATCTGGGTGACGAGTTGATGAGGTTGATGATGAGGTTGAGGACATACGGCGCACGACGTCCTCCCACAACGCAACTCATCCAAAGCTTCTGTCCGGAATTGGACCGGTTGTCCCATCTCTCAGCGTCAGCCATCACGACATGAAAAATGGGGGAGATCTCTTATTCGGTTGTCCCGGCGACGACTCATCGCTGACCCTGCCCTTTTTCTCTTCCTTCTCTTCCTTATATCGCAGTTGCCATTCTTCTCGTCATGCGGTCCCAAGCCCCATCCGTCCCCATTTTCTTCTCTTGTTCCTTCTCTTCTCTCCTACAGGCCGCATTCATACCATGTCATCGGACGACAGGCCTGGTCATCTCGTCCTAGCCATCGACCTGCAGCTTCACCAACTCAGTGCTCTCGTCTACGACCCTACAACATCACCACCATGCTCGATCTCTCAGAATCACGATCAGCTACAGCAGGCGACGCAACCAGCGAGTGACAATGGCGCCTACAGCCGCGCCCTCTGGCAGAAGACGATCAAGTTCGACGAAGGCTTCCCGGAGTTTCAGTGCGTAGCTACTCCATATCTCGCTGAGACACCGGTTTCCGCTCACCCTTACTTCTGCTAATTTCCCCCCGGTCACACAGGACGAAAAGAGGTTCGTACAAGCCATCCACGTTTGACGAAGCACGTCCCCGAGACTTTGCCATGACGCCTGTCGGAGTCGTCGTCCGTGCGCTGGACGCACTCTTACAAGCTCTTTCTCAAGCTTCGTCCGGTCGGTCGTCTCCTGACAAGGAGAGCGATTCCGCATCGGCTGTCACAGAATCATCGACTACTTACGGTCTGATGGGCCGCATCGGAACCATTGGAGTCAGCGGATCGGTAAGTGACTGATCAAAGAAGACTGGGGCCAAATTGACCTTCGTCCTGTTGAGCTGACCTCACATGATCTTCCTTGATCTTCACCCACCTTAGGTCGACGTACCCATCCTCCTGAGCAATACCGCCGCGACCCTCCTCAAAGCTCTCCAACCAGACAAACCACTGGCCGCCCAACTCGGCTGTCCATCCTTCTTCGCGACTCCCTTCATCCCCAACATCAACGACTGGACCCTCGACTCGGAAGCCATCACAATCCAACAAGTCGGGGAGGAACTCGACCAGAACTTCCATTCGCGAGCTGCTTCGAACGCCTCTGGTCCGCTGGTTGACAAACTTGAGGGGAATGCTGTGGGTCGGCGCAGGAGGGTTGACCCTGTCTGTCTGAGATTTGCTGCTGCGCTGTTGCGGTTCCGTCTGGCGGCGGAGACGGACTTGGCTGCTTCTGCTTCTGGCCCCGGCCATGTGCTTGGTCAGGGGACGAACCAGGGCGGTTGTCCATTGTCGTCTCCGTGGCTTCGTATGGGTCGAGTAACCAGCTTGGCGGGGCTGATCACGACCTTGCTGACGGGGGAGGTCGCACGGTGAGTATCGGTCATTACATATGTCCTGCAATGTACATGAATGACTCACATCATTATTTGATTTACAGCTGGCGACCTGACGAGGCTGCGCTCAGCATGCTCTATGACTGCCAAAGAGCCGACTGGAATGAAGTGCTACTCAAGATCCTCGAAGGGAATGGAGCAGTTCAACTTGCTACTTCTCTCGGCTCGGTCGATCATTCAACACATCCCGAGGCGGTCGGACTCGGCTCATGGCTCTCTCAGCGGTATCGATTCGCGACAGGTACGTCCACTCGCCCGTCGGAGTTGCGCATGCTACCAGACATACTGAAAAGCGGACTTTTGCATCCTTCTATAACAGGTTGCAAGGTTGTACCCCAGATCTCATCACATGCTGCTGCCGTCACAGCCTGCCTGCTGGAACCTGGCGACGGCATCATCCAGCTGGGCACAGATGATGTACTCATCATCGCCGTCGACAGCGACTGTGAGCCTTCGCAAAGCACTACTCTCGTCCCCTTCTCCCACTTTGCGCAACACGGTTCTCGAACTCCATCTTACCTGGCTGTGGCGCAATACTGGGATGCTGGTGTCGCGCGGAAGATTGTACGTGCTGCTTATTGCAACGATCGATGGTCGGTGATGGACCGTCTCGTAAATGCTGTGCCTGTTGGCGGCTCGATCGGCTTGGACAACAAGGTAAATCCGTCACCCCCTTCCTTCTGATACGCTGCAACACGCTGACTTTACTGCTTCCTTACTTCATTCAGCTTTTCACTCGTGTGGTGAGCAAGTGTGGCATTCAGGACATCCGAAGATTCGAGCGCGGATGCCGTGTCACCGAGTTTTCGGATCTCCGTGCGAACGCGCGTTGTCTCCTTGAGGGCCAGGCTCTCTCCGTTCGAGCTGGTCTGGTGGCAATCCAGCAAGCGGCGAACTGCTTCGTATCCTCCAAGACGCTGCAGCAGCAACACCAGCCAGGTCCGCTCGCCACTTCCAACGGAATCCAAAAACCAAAGGCTTCTCGTCTCTTCGCTCTGGGCAAGCCTTCCGGAAACAAGTCAATCGCTTCCATCTTCAGTGCTGCACTCGGATCAACCCTTCACATCCCTACCAGCTACTTCAACTCGAACCACGAAGAGGACGAGGACTCGGACGAGCAACGACGACGGCGGGGCCGGAACCATTCGGAGTCGGATGGATCGAGTGGAAGGCCTTCGTCGGGTCGCGGATCATCCTCGACGGACGCAGAGCATGAGTTCTGCCCAGTTCTGCTCGGAACTGCTCTGGCCGCCCTCGCAGCGCGATGGAGGACAGGAGGTCTCTGTGCATTCGAAGCACAACTGCACCCTTCCGCCATGGCAGTGCTCGAATTCTTTGGGTGCGACGTTCAGGGTTCACCTTCCCTCGATGGCAATTCGCCTCCTTCGGTCCGGGTCGAATCCGCCGTGCTCGAGTGCAAGGATGTCTCCTGCATGGAGCTGTCGAACTTCTATGCTGCTCTAGCTCCCGAACACGAGCGCCTGCTTGGGGTTGGCAATTTCGGCCGTCTTCAATCCGACGGAATTGGCTCTGCGTACGAGACAACCTCCCACATGTCTTGAGAAAAGACCCCTCATATGCATTGCTACTACTGCTGCGGGTCTTCTTAACGGACCGGAAATAGAAGCGCGAGGCTCCCCTTTGAGTACTTGTCAATGTCTTTCAGAACCATGTTGAATTGCAGCCGCCTGTCAGATGTCAGCTGGGAAGGAAGGGGACTGGTGGAGGCTATGACCTTCGGAGTTTGAGACGGAATGAGGGAATCGCCGACGGCAGAGTGTGCTCTCTCTCGGCCGAGGAAAATGCCTCCACCTGCATGCCTCCAAAAAGTTCTCGTTCTTGCAAAACTCGTCCACGACGATGGCAGCAAGAAGGACGCGGCCCAAAAGTCAAGAGGAAGCGTAGCGCTGTGGACAAAAGTGAGTACACAATCTGCCTCGCCCATCAACAGCCTGGCCTCTTCCCCCTCCCCCCTCCACTCTACAATGATGACTGTTACAAAACCATTAACTACCAATAGGAAGAGCCGTCGTGAGCTCCTTCCCTGGTCGTGGGATACCGGCCCAAGGAACGCTCGCTTGGTTGCAGAAGGTCGATGGTTCGATGGCCTCGGGTTGACGACGCTGTCTTCCGGTTTCTTACCGCTGCGTATTCGGCCGCGTTCTGGTTTCGCCTCGAGACCACCCCCTGTTTTGCGTTTTGACGTTGCGCGCGGACGTGTGTTGTCACCTAGCAGGTCTGGATTCGTCCGAGACCGCGACCGTGGTCGCACGCGCACGCGTTCTCTGTTCTGCGGCAGGGACTCGAGGTCAGGACAAAGCTGTTGCGCGCGGGGAATCAGAAGCGGTATCTCCCCAGACATCCCTCCCTTCTCCCGCAGCACTTGGGTCGGTCCCACACATGTCCAGGGTTGGAACAAGGTCGAGAAAAGGTTATATACAACTGACAGCTTTCCCCGTACCCCCATTCCTCCCTCCCGTCTCCAATTGTTCTGGGTTGAGCTCTTACTGACTGACTCCTTTCCCTCCCATGGATATCTGTTTCTAGGTCGATTGATGTGACGAGTTGTATTACAATGAGGTCAATGCAAATGGCAATGTACATGGAACATGACGGGAATTGACTTGCGTTGGTGTGTGAAGCTTGTGCTGCTGGGTCGATAGTCTGCTGCTCTTTGAGGGTTCGAAAGGTTGAGATTCTGCCGCAGGTCATGTCGAGCTGGGCTGCGATTTCTGCCGCTCTTCCGCTTCCTTGTCCTGCCGCTCCCTCTCGTACTCCTCCACCTTGATCCGCCGTTCAACCTCCCTCCTTCTCGCGTTCCTCCAGAGCTCCGTCCGGCGATCCATCGCCTTTCGTCGCAATATCTCGCACTCAGGCACAAGACTGATGATCATCAGCGTAAAAGCCATCACGAGCCGGTAGATCGTCTCGAAGAAGAGACTCTGGAAAATGTCGGCGTGACTGCGACCGTCGTTGACCATGGTATGCGCAATCAGCGACAGTGGAGCTCGGCCCGTCCGATGAATCGCCGTCGGGAATTCGCTCTCGATATCCGCATACAAGAGTCGGACCTGCCGCTCTGGGGCGCACAAGCGGTGCGCACCGCGAACCGATCGCTCACGCCTATCCGGTCGCCAAAATGCACGGATGAGGCCGGTGCTGTCATCAAGGATGGCACGGTCCGGTACCCGAGATCGGGGGATGAGCCCGAGCTCCTCGTCCTCGCGGTCGAGCCCGATGTATGCAAGCCGCTCCAGGAGATAAGTGAGGAGCGGAGCAGGTCCCAAAGAGGCCGCCACCACGAGACCAAGCTGCTGACCAGGATCACGTCGTTGTCGCGCAAAGACGCTGATACGACGCGGAGCGTAGACTGGTGGCGGGTAAGATGGTGGAGGCGAAGGCTGGTCCGCGGTTTCCGTGGGCGTTACAAGTTCAGCGACACGATGTGCATCTGGCCTTTCCAGTTGTACTTGAGCACCTTCTGCCGCATCAGCAGCAGCCTGAGCTGGTTGGATTTGTGGCCCGCCGTCAGCGTCTCGTCCTGGCACCGGAGCTCGCCCTGCTGCATTGTTTGCCCTTTGAGCCCGACGCTGTTCTCGACGGATGCTTTCAAGTCGGCGGTTGAGCCATCGTTCCATGTCCCAGAGGATGAATGCAAAGGCACCGACACTGACACCATACAGCTTCCAAAAGAGGGAAAGCGGAGGGAGTCCAGCAAAGGCCAGGACATCGTCCGCCAAGGCGAGCCATCCGAGCAAAGTCGATAGCTTGGCGAGCATCTGTGCGGAGTTGTCTTGTGCTTGGCCTTGACCTTGGCCCTGCTGCCCTTGATTCTGCTGATCGTCAGCGGCACGGCGCTGGGGATAATCCTGCCCAGTCGGAACAGGAATACCGAGACGGGCGGCGAGTACTGAGATGAGGATGCAAATCTTGAATAGCAGCCATCCGGAATGCATCAAGAGCTGAGGCCACAGCTGACGAACTTCGGGAGAGGCGATCATGATTCGAACGACTCCAGGTACGAGGGCATTGTAGACTGCTGTCTGCACCGATATTGGTACAAAGGACAGAACGAAACGGCGAAGCGAGAACACTTCCCGACGCCGTCGTTGGAAGATTTGAAGAGCCTCGACAAGGTCGGCGCCATCTCGGCCAGCTTCGCCCGCAGCATTCGGAAGTCCTCTGTTGACCATCCGCCAGAAGTTCTCGTTGGCCGGACCATCGCCGACAGGTGCCATTCGTTCCAATCGTGCAACCGCATACGGTGACATTCGAGGCCGCGGGAGCCCAGTTAAGCCCGAGCCCGCCATTTCCGTACCCAGCGTGCTCAGGACGTTCACAGATGCCAATCGTTCCCGGAACAAGCTGTGGAAGCGAAGTATGTCGAAATCGTATTTGGTGCTCCTCTCGTCGTCTGTTGAAGACTTTGGTCGTTGAGTAGAGGACTTTGATACCGGAGCGGAAGACCGAGGTTGGTAACCGTGGAGTGCTCCAGAAAGCACGTCGGTAGGGCTATTGCTAGGAGATTCGACCTCGGCAACCGTATCCTTCATCCTCATCCAGTTTTGCAGGGGCGTTCGTGATCGGAAAATGCTTCGTGCTGATGTTTGAGACCTGGAATACTGCACAATCAAGCGCAGGCGATAGGCAGTCTCAAGCAGGAAAACGCAACGCTTGCCAAGTATGTGCAAGTATTTGGTCTGATACCGCAATTCGACGGAGGAGTCCAAGGTGAGAAGGAAGGGTTGCCCGCTTTGTGGAGATATGATCAAATATCAGACATTGTGCTTCGCAGAATGCAAAGATTGAAGTCATCAGCTCACCTGATCTGCACTACGGCATTGAGGCGCTCTGTGAGGTCGTCGGCTGTTTCGCTCTCATCGCGGACCAAATCAAGGAGCTTCTGGAAAGCTTGCGCTCTGCCCTGTAATAGGGTCGTGCTGTTTTCCCCATGTCCTTGTGATGTTGATGGCTGGGTGACTTCGTCTTCAGGTTGATCAGCTCGAGGGCTGGCTGCGGCTTTGAGCTGATCCACGACACGGCGCTGTTGAGCTTCGTACTCTTGATCAGATGCAGTTCGCTCCTCGTCCTCGTCATCGTCTATTAGGTGGCCCGACTGAAGTTGGGGAAGGGGCACCCAGTCCAGGACAGCAGTGAGAAACCCGTGGAGGAGGAGCGCGTCGTCGTTGCTGACTTGCACGCCGGCTTGCTGTGAGGACTCCGGAGCAGGGCCGGGCACGATCGCTCTCCACGCACGCTCATACTCGGCGCGGTACAGATCGTACGTGCGCTCGACCAAGAGCTGGACGTCCTCGTATTCCGAAGGCTGGAGCGATGAGAGGAAGTGTACCATTTTGCGAGAGGCAACGAGGCTCCGCAGTTCGGACGAGGTCAAGCTGGCAATTGGACGCGTTTGAGAGGCCGAGGCAGAGCGTGGTTCAGACAGCATGCTAGAGCGCATAGGCGGGTCACTGTCGCGCTTCCTCGCCGTGAAGACAGCTTGGGCGAAGGCGAACATGCTCTCACGAGGGGTTGAAAGGTCCGTGCTGCTCGAGTTGCCGGCCTGGACCTGCTCGCCTTGAGGTATTTCTGACATTGTCGAAACCGGGCAGCGCGGTCGTGGAGCTGTTGGCGATGCGCTTCTTAGACCGAGAGTGCAGTGTGTTGTGCGATGTGGTTGTTCTTCCCTGGCTTCTTGTGATGGTATGGTGTTGCTCATGTGATGGCCCCAGCGGCAACTTCCTTCTGACGCTCATCGAATCCTGATCTCCACGTCATCGATGAGGATGACCTCGAAAACCACCTCATTCGGCATCAACTTCAGAGGCTTTACATTATGTATTATGTATGGACAGCAGGCGTGTACTATGTAGTTGCGAGAAGGAGAGTGGCAGGGCAGGAATAAAGGAATTCCAGCGATGCGAGATGATCGTCAAGTTCGCTGTCATAATGGTGGCCAAGGGTGGGACGAGGGAATGGGTTCAAATTGTAAACGAGTGTTGCAGCGTGTCGAATGGCTAGAGGCAGGTGTCGTGAAGTTGAGGACGAGAACGGGGTCGACACGTCTCCGGACCTGCTACTGAATGCGGGGCTCTTGGAATCCGGATGGAGATCGAGTCTGACAGCGCGCTCGGGTTGAGGCGGAAGATCGCTTGATCGTGTTGGGTGTGGCATCCTTCCGGTCGCAACAAGAGAGAAGATTGACTTCGGCGTTCTGCGGTAGGAGCTTGTGCCTTGAGTGATTGCCAAGGGAAAAGAGTGTCCCGACTGGGCTTTGAAAATGTGCAGGGTGAGTTGTGTCGAGTCCGTGATCTTCATCCTCGTCCGCGTCTGCAAAGGAGGAAGCGACATCGACATTCGTGGAACTGCTCATGATTAGCGGTGATGGCTTTTCGTTCAGTGAATTCGGTATTTCTACCGGCTGCAAAGCCATCGGAGCAGTATCTTTGCTGCCAAGGTTGATGTCGTCGATGTCCGACTCGTTTGCAGTATGATCTGAGCCAGGGACGGAACTGATGCTCGATCTGCGCCTACCGCCAAAGAAAGCGGATCTCGTGCTTGTAGAGCTACTGGGACGCCGCAAGCGAGATCGAGTCGAAACGTGTGAGAGCGGGGAAAGCATCCTGTACGATCGCAGGGAATGGATAGTCAGACACACTTGCGCGAAACATGCAAAAACACGTAACACTCACGCTGTGACGTGTCCGGTGGCATTCACTTCAAGGAGAGTGCCAGACGGAGCAAGTTCGTCCTCGGCCGCGTCAGCAACCTGAGCTTCGAGAAACGTCTGGCTGATCCTCGCACTTGCTTTGACTGTGACAGGTTCAAATCGCTGTATGGAATCCTCGATGCATCGCCGCAGATTCATGATTCTCCAGTTGCGCAGAAGACCTTGATTGACCTTCTGTCGACTGATGAGAGCCCCCGTATGTCTGGCGCGGGACGTTGTCATACGAGCCAAGGTCCCCCTCACCTTGGCAAGGCGAGCTTTGAGGTGGCTGAGATGGTCCGACGAGGTTTGAAAGGTACTTGCGCAGTTGCTTGCCATGTCGAAGGAGATGTTTGCGAAGGCCCAGCGTAGTCAGGGATGGTAGTGTGATGCATCCAGTGTTCGAGAATGACTGATCGAGCGAAGGAGGAAAAGGTCGACGAGGCGGGAGGACCTCAGGCAAGGCGGGAAGTTGAATGGGAATGCCGTCCGACCGAATTCGTTTGAGCATTCGTGTGGCTGCGAACATCTCCTGCGACTGCCCATCCATTCGGCGCGCGCACGTCTTCCAGCGTAGATGTTGAGCGAGGTTCGAATATCCATCTATGCAGAAACAAGAGGAAACCAGAAGCCTGTGAGCTGTCAGGAATGTTGGGAAGAGATCATCAGCAAAGCAGGAGAGAGGTCAGCCATTCGCTCTTGAACCGCTTGATCTGTCAGTGAAAGCCAGCCTCAGAGCCGCACAAAAGACAAGTCAAATACCAGCGATCTCGCGCGCACAGGACATTGTCGTACTGAACCATCGCTGAGAGCTAGCGAAGGAAGGTCATCCTCGACTTTCGGTGGTAAAAGTTCATCACCACCTTGGAAGCTTTGGCCTTTGGAAACCCGGCAGCGCCTCTTCTTCCACCACATCCACCAACCCAACGCAAGATGGCAAGAAATCAGGAGAAAGCACAGAGTCTTCTCTACCGCTTCCGTGAAGCGCAGGCCGCCGAGCTCGGGCTCATGACCCGCACGCCCGCCCACCGTCCGCGTCTGGCCTCCTCGGTACAGTCGGTCAAAGAGGCAGAACGATGGCGCGGCGAGGTCATGAGAGAAATCTCACGCAAGGTATCCAAGATCCAGGACGTCGGCTTGACCGACTACGAGGTGCGGGATCTCAATGACGAGATCAACAAGCTCATCCGCGAGAAGGGGCATTGGGAGAACCAGATCCTGGCGCTTGGCGGGGCCAACTACAAACGCGGTATGCCCAAAATGCTGGATGACTCAGGCAGAGAAGTACCAGGGACGCGCGGATACAAGTGAGTACGGCCACTGGCTTGATTCCAAGTAGCTCTTGCGCTTCTTCTGACAGGCGATTCTCGTTTCACAGATACTTTGGTCGAGCAAAGGATCTTCCGGGAGTGAAGGAGCTACTCAACCGAACCACCGCCCAAGAAGAACAGCTGGAAACGTATCGATCCCAGAAGTACAAGCGCTTCGCCAACCAACCGCCGTCGTATTACGGGTACGAGGAGCAGGCATCCACTGAGACATCAGGAGAAGCGGCGAACGGCGTACAAGCAGAGGCAGGGCCTGAAGCTGTGTTACGGGCGGAGGAATTGGAGATGCCCCAGATGCCCGATCGAAAGGAGATGGAAGCCTTCATCCTCAAAGCACGGAAGAAGGCATTGAAAGCTGAATGTGAGTCTTCTCTGCGCTCACGCTGTGCGGATGCATACTGACTTTGGGCATGTACCTGCAGATCTTGGATCGTGACAACAGACCGAACAGTCTCCCCCATTTGTACTTCTAGAATTCCCCTCGCAACTTGTCGTTTTCCTCGCGCAGTCTCTGGACGCGCATGTCCGATTTGCACAGCACCCTAGCACCTTCGACATTCAGACTTCAGACAGGGAAAGCCAGATGTAAACCGCCATCATTCGAGCATATCATTACAGAGTGACCTGATCAGCTGAACCGTCCAACACGTTGCCAATCACGCGGTAGCCACGGGGTGCCTGCTTGCCCGTCCTGCCGGCATCCACAACGAAGCCGTTCTCGTCGATCCAGACCTCATCCTCAATCGCTGCGGATGAGCGCGTCGACGATGTACCATCCAGTGAAGATGCATCAGCCGCAGCTCCTCCTCCCCCTGCAGCCAGCGCATCGACATGGAGACCCGTGCGCATACGGTCCGACCAGTTCTCCCGTACCCACTGCGCCTCAGCTGTGCTCGCTCTCCGTACATTCTGCACCGCGACGAGCTCCTTCACCTTGAGAATCTTGCCAGCTGCTGTGGGATCTTGACGCATGTACACGCTCGACAGACGCTTCTTGAGTCCGAGGGATTCCAGTACGAGGGACCGGTGCTCGGGCAGACCAATCGCAGAGCGACGGAGCGTGATGCGGTAGTGTGTTGTTCCATCTGAGAAGGAGGTCGCTGCTTCAGCTGCAGGCGCGTTCGAGTCCTGCGTCAGGGTGGATGTCGAGGCCGTAGAGTAGGACTGCGCTCGAGCGCACTCGCACTGGAAGCTCTTGTGGAGCAAGCTCGGTGTGGCAGTCAGTCTGCCGATCGTCTTGCGCGAGAGTTGAGAGCTTGCAGATGGAAACATTTCCTTTACTGCTGGAAATTCAGACAACTTTCCGTCAGTGCTCCTGCACATACACGATCACTCGGAAGGAGGAGGAGGGCATAGGAGCTGATGTGGATGTTGCATTGCGTGGGGACACAGAAGGGATAGTCTAAGATGACGGAACTACTCACGCTGGGGGGGACTGGTGGTGTGGAGCATGGGCAGGAGGTGGAGCAAGAAGGATAGAGCAGTGGTTAGTACAGAAGCACGACAGATGTGCATGGGCAGGGAGAGAATGGCGGAAGGAGGGGGGGAGAGTCAGACATCCAAGGAAGGAAAAAAACCCTCATCAGACAGAATCGGCATCACCCAGCCGCCCAATACAAACGATGCGGTGTCCGATCCCAGCCCGCCACTGACGCAAACTGGCAATCCATTGCTGGAAGGTTCGACCCAGACGCCTCCTCCAGAGGAAGATGGACGGGACAAGGAAAGGTGCACATGACATCTCTTGGAGGCCGAGGAGCCAGAGATTCCAACCCACGAGGGGCTGCAACACTTGCAAAGGTGTCGGTCCTAGAGTGGAAACTGCGAATTTGGTGGATACCAAGGGTTTCATCTTGTAAAGGAGAGGAGTGGAATAGAAGGTGGGAAGTGAAACTCACGGATCGGAACGAGCGAGGACAGTAGAAACGGAACGGGAGAGTGGAGATCACCTGGAATGGAAATGGTGCAAGAGAAGGGTCAGTAACAGAGCATTGTGCGTTGTTAGTAGGTGCAGAAGCAAAGATGGAATCCATCAGGTAGGTGTGCTGGCTTGCACGAGTGGACTAGTCCGAAGACCAAGTCCTGCCCAACAGCGACGAAGGGCTCCTTGTCGGCTCGGCATGGTCGTATAGGCCGGGGAAAGGAAGATTGATAGTCATCGCTTGGAGTGGGGAAGGAAAAGAAAGTACGTACCTGTGAGGAATCTGTTCTGCAGTTGCTGATGTGGTGGTGGTGGTGGTGGTGGTTGTAGTTGAGGTGGAAAAAGTGAAGCCGTGCTTCCTTTTGTATCTTGTCGGCACGCTGAAGAAAAAGTGCAGAACAGGAAGAGAGGAAATCGTTGCGCAATGGTTTCCTCCACGCGAACGCCGTCTCGGCCACCGTCGCTGCACCGGAGCACGCGAGTCAGTCATACCTCACACATAATAACTACCACATCCATTTTTGCCCTAAAAACCACAGTCAAAATCCACTACTACTTACTTCACTGACTGCCTCCAGAACTAGCCTCAGTAACTCAGGCGTGCTGTCTGTATTCATATTGATCTCTCGGCCGTAACCAATTGACGTATATACGTTCCTGCGGCATGCAGAAGCACGCCTGAGAACACTTGTAAGGAGTGTCATTGAGTGGCACAGCGCCAACCAACTTGTGATTTTGAACCAACACTTTTTTCGAATGCACCACGCATTCACCATCACCAGCCAAAACCCATCAAGGAGACGCGTGCTCAGCGCTCGAGTAAGATGGTAAAGGGGACGTCAGAAATTATGTAGCAAGTTTCAAAAACGTAATTGAGTCAGATTTGACTGAGCTGGCTCGATTGAGAGTCTGAAAATGCTGAATTGCCTCAGCTCTATCTTTCAAGCTTCAGGCTTCAGGCAGCCACCTCACTTCTCACAGCACTCAGACACAAGAACAGCACAAGGCAGGAGATTGGAGAGGGGAAGCTGACACTCTAGGTAGGCATCTGTATGCTGCTTGCTTGAGCGGAGGCACTGCTGGGCAGACTGGGGGAGAGGGGATGTTGTGTGTGAGTGTCGGTATATATGCGGTACGGGGGTGATCCAGTGGTGATCAATGAAAACGAGCTCTAAATTTGAGTGGCGCTGTGCCAGTCAATGACACTACTTACAAATAATGTTCTCAGGCTGTCTACGCGGTGCCTCTTCCAGCTCTCTGCTTGAATTCATTACGGCCGAAAGGATGCTATTGCTGCTTGCTGCTGTCGCTGCTGGTACCGCTAGACAAAGCCTGAGTTAATGAGGCTACTCCAGAACGCCGTTCTCATCACCTTTGCTTTTTTGTTTTTCGCTTTTGCCTTGTGGTTTTAAATGGTTTTCCCCAGACTCCTAGTTTGGGGTTTTAGAACCGGTTCTTCTTACGGCCGTACGCTCATTCTCTATTTTTCCTTACGAAGTACCTTTTTTGCAAGCATTCGTGGCGCCCGCCGTTAAATACCGCACCCTCAATTGCACGTGATCACAACAATTCAGCGAAACCCTCCGGGTTTCGCGCGCCAGCGCTGCGCGCTAACGCGCCCGACGCCCTCTCTCCTTCTCTCATCCTCTGAACCCATTCGATCGCCATCCTTGATATATCTTCCGATTCAAGGTCTAGTTGGATATGTCATTGTTTCCATTCGGAGCTCTACAATATACATATATCTAGCAGGTCAACCGCTATCTCCTTGTTCTCCACAGCGGATCCCTTCTGCTGTCCGTCGCGCTGCGGTGATTTCGGCTTGAAGGTGTTCGAACGTTGCTCGACTTGTGCCCAGAATGGTAGAGTCTGTACCGAGCGCGTCGTAGGCCCTGATGAGGCGTTCGATTTCGGAACCGCATGCTGTGTAATGGTCGCGCTTCTGCTGATTGACTAACCTCTCCCGTTCAGCCTCCTCCGATGCTATGGCCGCTTCGGCATCCACTGGCAAGTACTCAGTCGTCGCGGCGGGCGCTTGGTCTTCTGCGTTCGAAATCGCCGTGTCCTGTACGTTGCGTCGGAGCCTGAAGACGGGCAATCCAGTGGCTCGCGAACAGATGAAGAGATGTTTGCAAATCAGGGATGTTGATTCAAAGACGGGACATGTGCATGTGCCCACATCCGCCTGTACGGTATGGCTGAGAGTCGGGTCTGAAGCACTTTTGACTTCAAACTGATGCACAGATGTGTAAGAATGATCAGCTATCGATTAGCCGATGGGCCTCTTCGTTCGACCTTATTCGAGCACCACTACTCACTGTCTCCCCATACAAATTCGTGACCATCACACCAAGTTCCGCATAGCTCAGAGCGTAGGCTTTCTTCCGTGCCTGGCGCTCCTGCAGACATAAATGAGGGATTCGTATTCCTGTGCGTGAATGGAGTGTCTGATTGTCAGCCTCTACTGAATACTGGACAACAGCGAATCTGTTTGGACAGTGGGAAGTGATACATACCCAGTTTGCATTGCACTAGCTCCCTGTAAAAGTCCGGAAAAACTTCTCTCACAAGCACCTGCACAACGTGATCTGCGCGCTGCAGTCTGATGAATCCGAGGTAGTTTACCTGAGGCAGCACATAGGAGAGGAAGGAGACAGGCAAAGGTGAAGGGATGGGAGAAGAGAAGAACGATAAGCTGCACTGTGTACCCAAAGGAGAGCGCGGAAGAGCAGAAGAGAGAACAAGTCTTGAATCATTTTACCTTCAAATTGCCATGCCAACCTTCAATCAGATTGTTGGTATCTATACCAAAATGTGCATGCTGTATCAATGTGCCGTAGAAAAGTAAAAACCGTCAGCGAGCGAGTACATGAAGGAGAAGCACGCAAGGTGTTCAAGTCAATAAGGCAGCAAGAGTCAACGGGAAATGGTGCAAAGGGAACGAGTCAGCGCCATGTTGTCAGGGGCAGGGCTTGGCGGTGTGGTGGTAGGTGGGTGGACCGGTGGACGGTGGTGGTGGTTTGGTTGAAGTGCCAGAGAAAAATTCTGCACGCTGCCCGACTGCCGTGACCCTGAATCTGCACATCATTACGCAACGTTCTTGCAGTCCCTTCAGTTCTCTCCCTTTCTCCATCTACCGAACATTCAACCACCATCCTCAACCCAGTTCCCTAGCGCTTTCCACACAAGTTCATCTCCTCACCCGTATCTGCCAATGTCATCTGCCATAGCAATGGGACAGGCAGCAAAGACGGGCAGGGAGGACAAGTGACAAGGGAGAATGTTTGGGGGAGAGGGAGAGGGAGAGGGAGAGGGAGAGGGAGAGGGAGAGGAATGATGGGATCGGACACATCTACTCACTGTTCGAAAGGGATTAGCCCACATGGTCGGAGTTCTCTTGACCAGCCATTCCGTTTCGAAGTACTTGACGAAGCCAGGATGGCTCTCGCGCCACGTCCGTAAGAGCTTGACCTTGAGTTGCTCAAACTGCTCGATATCTGATGCTCGCATCAAGTCACGTAACTCGGCCTTGCAAGTAGCCTGCAGTTCCGCAGCCTTGGTCTTGCTAACCTCGTCTGTTCCTTATCATAGAAAAAAAAGGAAGCGGCGTCAGGTCAGTACCTCCCGCGCCCGCCAGTAGCTGGGTGTATTCTTCCCGTCTCAATTCAGTGGGGGTAGGTACCTGCAAGCCTGCAAGGCTGCAAGCCAGTGGCTGAGAAAGCAGCGCATCTGTCAGGGGAGAAGGAGAGGATGTGGCTGCGGCGAGGAAGGTGCAGATGGGAAGGAGCGGCGCAGGCCGCAGTGGAAGGAACTGGTGTGGAAAGAAAAGGGAAGGGGAGCAACTACAACTCACCAGCAACGCGAACCTTATCACAGACGTTGTCATCCCAGGCGCGCAGTATATGCTACTGGCATAGGAGGACTCGTGGTGGTATGTTAGCAGAAGCAAAGGCAGTCTCGATGGCTGCGCGCTCGGCAGTAGAGCAGTCGATCATCACATCAGAGGGAACCGGCACGTGTGGACGAAGCCAGGAAAGAAAGCGAGCAAGTGGAAGTCTGTGTCATGTGTGGTTGTATCACGAACCAGACTCTCGAGGTCAAGAGAGGGGAAGTGAGGGATAGGTAAAGCGTATATAGCTGTAGAGAAGTTGTAGCAAAGTTGAAAGAGGAAAGAGAGATGCCTCGTAGGTCGTGCCAAAGGCAAAGGACAGAAGAGGGAGAAGTAGAATGTGTGTGAGAGAGAGAGAAGCGAGAGGAAAGAGGAGGTGTCGGAAGCGGTACGACGAGGGACTCGAGAGTCGGTGCAAAGGGCCAAAGGTTCAAAGACGAGGGTTCGAAGATTTCAAAGAGGAGATCGTAGAGGTGTGATAAAACGATAGTCGCTTGGGGGATTCTAGATACAGGCAGGGGAGAACAGGCATGTACTTAAGAGAGTTTGAATACCCAAGCGGCTGAGAAGAGGAAGAGAGTTGTTGGGGAAGATATCGTAGATGAGAATGAGAAAGGGGCAAGACAGCAGTGTGCTGGGTTGCGAGGACGAGGCCGAGGGCCGAGGTATGCTTTGTTGGGGAAGATGATGATGTGGAGCGTGAGAGTGGTGGCTGAGGCGTAGTCCCGAGGTCGGAGCCGAGGGCGGAGCCAGAGGATAGTCGAGTCTGAGAGGTCTTAGTCTTGGTGTCTTGGACGGGGTCATGACAGGTTGAGAGTGAAGAGACCAAAGATGAGTGAGCTTCAGACAGCAGATTGACGCAACTCAGACAGTAGCAGTTGATGGTAAACCATCGTCAGGGCTTGCACATAGCTCTGAGCCCTCAGTCCTCACGCCACATAGCTCTGAGCCCTCAATCCTCAGGCGTGAGGACAGCAATCCAGCAAACGCAAGTGTGAGCAGGTCGGGACTCGGAAGAGGGGAAAGAGGAGAGGGGAGAAGAAGGGGAAGGAGGAGAAGGGGAAGGAGAGGAACAGGGGAAGAAGGTACTTACTGAGTTTCAGACGTCGTGATCATGAAGGCAAGTGGCAAGCCGCTGCCGGTTGTTTGACTGCGGACCACAATGGTGGTCAAGAAGATCTTCTCATCTTTGACCGCCCCCTTCCCCGTCTTGTAGGTGGAATCAATACACCACACAGACGAACCCGCCTCCCGGAATTCCTGAACAGCAACATGGAAGGAAAAACATGAGCTTCTCATTACTTGTATATTCACTTCAGCATAACACTTTTGCTGGACACTATCACTTACTGCTTTAGCCCATCCTGGCATCATGAACAACGCCCAGACTGGGTTGGAGGTTGCACTGATGCTTGTATCATTGATGAAATCTGCGCTCCACCCCTCCTGTAAGGTTTCCTAACTACTAAGCAATAAAACACCAGTTAGATTCGGGATGGGACTGTCAACCACGTAGTACCGCTCGTTGTATAGAGACAGAAGGGACGTATTGCAAGAACTCTGACCTATGTCTAGTAGTGTTCACTGAATAGTGAGGTAGTAGTCCTACGGGGGTAGATAAGGTGGGGTAGGTAAGGTAGTAGATAAGATAGTAGTCTTGAAGTACTAGTTGAAACTTGATGAGACTCAAACTTCACACGGTAGACTTAACTCTGCAATGTTCTGTGATTGCCAAGTTAGTTGTCTGAATGTGTGATAGAAATAAGCTGAGGGGGGCAGAAAGGAAGGAAAAGGGCAGAGAGGGCGCTCCTTTTATACCTTTCAGTCGTCTTCGGTGCGCAGCTCTTCGTTCGGTGTAAGCTGCGCTCGTCTTGGTGAGTGACTGGTGTGACTCGTTTTGGTTGGTGTTGGGCGCAGTTTCGGGAAAATGCGGGGTAACAGCAATCGAGTCAAAACACAGTCACCAATGAGTCACAACCACACAACATTCGTCGGACACAACTAAATACATAACACAGTCATAGATACGTTAACATGACTGATCAGGAACACAGAAGGGAGTGAGCGGGTAGGAATTGAGAGAGGGGTG